>JAIUZE010073568.1:0-61792 GCA_022085475.1 Heliosperma pusillum | reverse complement strand
AGATCGTTTTCAACATTTAATTATGGAAAATTAAGTTTAAGTTCTAATAATTGTTTTTCTTGTTATTTCTTATAGTGGAAGAGTTTGAAGACGAATTTGGAGACTCTTATATTTTGGGTGAAGACTAGTAGAAGGGTTTTCTTATTTATATATTTCTTATATTTTGGTGCTAAGTGATTTTTGGCTAGCTAAGGTAACGATTCCGTTTTACTCGACGAATTAATGTCACATAGCCTTAGTTTTGTTTTTGTAGTCTTTAGTTTTGGCTCATGTTATAGTATATATGATTTTAGCTAGTAATATAACCTTTAGTTTTATTTATTTGGATTTTGGTTCATCTTTAATTTTGGTTCATGTTTTTATGATTTATGGATTTTTAGTTAGTAATATGTTAAGTAGTAATTATTATGTTGTTTTATGATTTTTATGTTGTATGGGATTTTTGTGATGTTGGATGATTTTTGATGATTTTATGTTGTATGAATTTTTATGATGATTTAGTGTTCTTGATGATTTTTAAGTTGTAGTGAATTTTTATGTTGAATTATTGTTCTTGATGAATTTTTATGGTTTTTCATAAGTTATGATTTTTTTTATGTTGTTTATGAAATTTTAACAAATTTAGTGTTCTTGAAGAATTTTAATGATTTTTACTAAGTTATGATTTTTATGTTGTTTATGAGATTTTAACAAATTTAGTGTTCTTGAAGAATTTTAATGATTTTTACTAAGTTATGATTTTTTTTTGTTGTTTAGGAAATTTTAACAAGTTTGTTGTTCTTGATGAATTTTGATGATTTTTAACAAGTTATGATTTTTTATGTTGTTTATGAAATTTTAACAAGTTTAGTGTTCTTGACAAATTTTGATGATTTCTAATAAGTTATGATTTTGTATGGATGTTTGTTAAAATGGTTGTTTGATGATTAAAAACATGTTGGAATCGCTTTGATGTTGTTTGTGGTGTGAACCGTGAGGGGAGGACTGAACCGGACCAAACCAGGCCGGTCCAGGCCGGTTCAGGCCGGTCTGGGTTGGTCCAAGGTGGGTCCGGGTTTTGGTCTTTGGGTTGTGTCGATGTTTGATTGGGTGGTTGTTGTTTTGACGGGTTTTGAATATGTTAAAGCATGCGGGAAATATTAGAAAAACGGTTTTAAATAAAAAGTGTAAAATCTGCCATTTTTACCAAAACAGGCCGTGGGGCCCAAAACAGGCCATGTGGGTCCGGCCCAATTCAGCCCGTGGGTCCCACCTTGGGACTCGTGTCGGTTTTTGAGTTATCGTCATTTTTATCGTGTTTTGTAATATTTAGCAAGTGGGAAATATTAATAAGTAAAATAGTTAATTAAAAAGGTTTTCATAAAATTATTATTTCTCACATGTTAGAAATTATAAGACGAGATCGTGATTTAATTTGATATCCTTTAAGTCAAGCGGGGTTACGTAAGATTTATTAATTCACATGTTAGAAGTTTTAATAAATAACATGTAATGAATATGTTGATTTTTATGTCTATGTCTATGTGATAAAGACTCTGTTTCTAGCCGGTTTGATCCAACTGGTTTGGTCAAACTAAGATCTAGTCAGCCCCGATTTGACTGATGACCCGTCGCGGGACTCGGGTCGGGGATTTGTCTTCAAGTATGGTTGTATTTAATTAATGAAGTAGCCTTAGTAGATATGAGGCGATATGATATTTGATTATTATTGATATGCAATTAGTCACATGATAGAATGTTTTCCTGTGACTGATTTATTATATGGTTGGTGTCGTGTTGACTAAGTACCCATAGAGAATTATGGATATATGACGTCTTGACCATTCTAATTCTAAATGAGTAGCTTGGACCACGACATTGATAGGTCCGTACTGTCTTTGACGAGTATATAGTTCATGGTTAATAGCTTTTGTGTCCCGGCTTGGTGGGTTTATATCCAAGTCGGGGCATGGCATCCTAAGAGTTCCGCTTTGGGAAGGGAGCCAGCTTAAGTACTAGCCATCTCTGCTTAGGGGGTCGCCTAGTAAAGTTTCTCATAGACGGTTATGTCATGGGACGGGGAATGGAATAGCTGTTGTCGCTAGGTCTGATCAGTCTAGGACTAGGATGTTTTCCTACCTTGTGGTATAGCCTCGAGTTACAGAAGTCGACTATTGACTGCCCTAAGAACTTATGCCTGTTTGTAGACGTATTGGTCTTTCATGTTTGTATGATTCTATGAGTTTTAGAAGGTGATATGCAAGCCGGCTAAGATTGATAGAGTTTGGATTACCGATTGTTAACTGATTCACATGATTACGTGTTGATTAGGGTTTGAGTGTATCAGGGCACCATGTTACTTGGGTAACCCTGAGCCAGGGATACCACTTCCCTACCGTCCGATTATATTTTATTACCGAATTCACATGATAGCTTTCATATGATAGGTTATATGTTAGTTTAACTGTTTCATAACATGAAAAGCATATCATATATATTAAGGTTTTGTATTTTATATATACATTGCTTTTATGTTTTTCATGTTTCATTAAACTCGACATTTCGTGGCTGGGAGAACTCGGAGTTACTCCCCACTGACTGTGGCTTCCGTGTTTATATTTAATGCGGCCGAACAGGTGGTGTTGCATATTTGGGTACATGGACGAGCTAGCGAGTGAAGTTTTACCTTGGACCTATATTCGGTTCATAGTTTGTATATTATTATACACTAGTTTATTTCCGTATTTATACGGGAGCTATGTCTCCCGTCTTGTATATTTATTTTGTAGAATATTATTTCGTGTTGTAACGAACCTTTTTATTATGTAATGACACCTTCGTTATATATTCGTATCTTGTATGTATTTAAATATTTTTTTTTCTTTCCGCAAATTTGAGGGTGTCACAGTTGGTATCAGAGCATTTTTGCTCCCGACTCACGTTTGTGTACCCTTGTATAAATAACTTGACCTGAATAAAATAATAAACTTGTGAGATAGAAGGGTAGGATGGGTAGATTAGGATTTATGTTGTAGTCTATTTGTTTATGCTAATTGTTAGGAGTAACTAAATTTGTTTTGTTTCTTATGAAGACGGTTAGACCTCGTGTAGAAGAGATCGTGGTTAGTGCCAATCAGGTCCCTCCTCATAGAGAAGACAATTGCCAAGGAGGCTATGCTTGGGTGGCTAGCCAAATTGCTAGGAGCAATATTACGCCTTATGGTGGAATATGTGTTACCTAGAAGGAGTATCCTCTACCGAAGATTTGAAGAGTTATAAGCCTAATTGAAGTGAATTCCTTCTTCATCTATGAATTCTCTCGTCCTTATAATATTATGCCCTCTTCCTTCTATCTAGGTGCTTCTTTCTCCTCCAACCTAATTGCCTGTTGGAAATTTCTCTTGATAGTTCCTCCATCTTACCATTGGTACCCTTACCTTCCTTTTGTAATTTTTTTTTAAGGATGTCATACCCATTTGTTTGGGGTATACTATACTTAGTAGGAAGAACTTTAAATTTTGTGGAATATTAGTGTTAGGTAGAATGAACTTGTCATTTGAGGAAAATGGTATAGATCTAATTTCACTCTATGGTGGTGAGAGTTGGTATCCTTGAGGAAGGTGTGGTAAGGTATGTTTAATGATTTTATTGTTGGATGCTTGTCATGACTTGTGAGTAAATAGTTCATGATATTCGATGGTGTAAGATCGAATGAGTTGGCTAGGACTTCTTAACTCATTAGTAATTTAGTCTTTTGGACTTAGAAGTTTAGTATTGATTTGAAGACCATGCGTTTGATATGGCTATTTTGGGAGTAAATAAGAGTTTCGAATACGATTCCTAACCATCATATTAAGCTAGTTCCATGTTTAGATGATTATAAGGATTTGAGGATACACTTAGGATGAAACTCTCCTAGGGATCTAGATTATGAAAGCTAGAAGTTGCAATATCTTTTTGAGGATCGAAATAAGCTTAAGGATAGTTGTAGTTGTGGTTAGGAAGTTGGATGATTTTTTTTTATGTTACTTGGGAATTTGTCGTCGTTAAATGTTGGACCCTAACGAGAATAAATACTTTGGGGAATTAAGATTTGGATGACACAACTTGAGGAATATCGTCATAAGCGAAAACTGGTGTATTGAGAGTTTGGAATAGATAACTAAATTGATTTACGGTCGCATTGCCCTATGATTGGCAAAAGTTAAGTAAAATGAGATTTGGGTGACTAATCTCTTTTGAGGATTTGTGTTTTAACTTTGGAAGGTGAGGAAGTTATTTGTTAATAACTTAAGATAATGAATTTTGGAATAAATTGGATCAAATGATTTCATAGTAAGTCTCCTTTACTTTGGGATTGTTAGCGGCATTGTTTCCCAAATTATAAATATTTTGATGGTGGTTTCCAATAAAAGTTTTGATGGAGCTAAGAGGATTATAGTTCGTAATAAATCTTTCATGGGTTGTTAGTTATGGAATTTACCGTACCGATGGACCTTAGAAGATTCTGATGGAATTTGAATAATTGGGAGTTCTTACTCGATGTGTAGTGCTTATGAAATATTTTGGTAAGAATCTGATGATTGAAAATATTTATGATATATTGCACTCTCTTGAGGACTAGATTCTGGTGCAGTTAGTGTTGTCTAGTTGAGATCGACATTTGAATTGTCATAGATGGAAGATAGTATGGTGATTCATTCCTCTGTTTTTCTCTCTTTCTATTCGATTTATTCTTTCGAATATTTCGTTCCTTCTATCAATTATCATCTCGTATTGATAGATTATTAGAAACTTTAGTTAGAAAATTTAAGTATAGATAGTAGTGTTATTACTTTTGCTATAGAATTTTTGAACTAATCGCTTTTGGAGATTTTTGATGATTTCAAGTATTTTACCGTCAAGGAATGTTGAGACTTGTTATTGGAGACGTTCGATAACTAGTTTTCTCCTTTATTGATGCGAAAATGTATCTTTTAAAGTCTTTGACTTGGGACGTCGATGTTCTTAACAGCTGACGAGAACCTTCCGTTCCATTAATAAGACCCTATATTTTTATTACAAATATATTTTTAACAGTTTTGAAATGGACCTACATATATGTTACTTTCCTTCTTCTAAGTTTCGAGGACGAAACTTTTTAAAAGGAGGGGTGATTGTAACAACCCGAAAAGTACCCGATTTTTCTAGTAAAAATATTTACTAACATTTTTCAGTAGAACTTAAGTTTTTAAAATAGGAATTTTTGTTCCGAGTCTTATTTTGAAATTCCGCGTTCGTATTTGGAAATTCTGAGAGATTTCATGAAAAGACCGTTTTTAGTCATCTTTGACTTTTCTTGACTTTTAAGCTCTTTGGGACTTCCTTGACTTTTTAAAAGTCGTCACTCGACTTTTCTTGACTTTTAAGTCGTCATAAACTTTTTCTTGACTTTTAAGTCATCTTCGACTTTTCTCGAACTTTTCAGTCAACTTTGACTTCCGTTGACTTTTCCCGACTCGTCTCATAAGTTTGAAGACCGAAATTTTATTTAAAAAAAATAATATTTTGATTTATTTTGATTTAGATTTATTAAGATTTATCATAATTTAATATAATTATTTTGAATTTATTCGGAATTTAAAGAATAACGTTTACGGTTTTAACCGAACGTCATTTAACTATTCCCGACTCATCGTAAAGCGCGAAACAAAATCGAAACTCGACTTTGGCATGAGGCACACGCGCGTGTCATCGCTTTCCACTCACAAATAGATATTTTAATTATTTTGATTAAACTAATCAAAATATCTAGATATTTATTAACTTTATCGATCAGTTAACGAAAATTACGCAAATCGTTTACAAAACTGATCCGACAAACACAATTCTACACGGCTCAACCTCCCTCTAATAGCCCTTGATATTTTCATTTCTTTTGATACAATAATCATAATATCTAGATATTTGTTGTAATTAACTTTATCGTTAATTATATTTAATCGTTTACGTAAAATAATTATTAAACGCGAGTCAATTACGTAACAACAATTTCAAAACTCGACATTCTTATTTGCCTATAAACACACGGCTCAACCCACTCTTCCTTACTCACAAACAACTTTTCATTTTACAATAAATCAAATAAAGATCAAAACATCACTTTCTTTAATCGTTCTTCGTGTTCTTCGTCGTTCATCAATTGTTCTTCATCGTTCTTGAGCAAAACCTTCATAAAATCCTCGTTTCTTAATTAAATCCATCCTAATTTATATTTCTAGACTCTCCTCTTCGCTCCTCATCTTCACGTATGGTTTAATTTCAATTCCGTCAAGATCGTTTTCAACACTTTAATTATGGAAATTCATATTTTTAGTTCTAATAATGTTTTCTTGTCTTTTCTTATAGGGGAAGATTTTGAAGACGAGGTTGGAGACTCGTATATTTTGGGTGAAGATTAGTAGAAGGGTTTCTTATATTATACTTCTTATTATTATTTTGGTGCTAAGTGGTTTGCTAGCTAAGGTAACAATTCCGTTTTACTCGACGAAATAATGTCACATAGCTTTTAGTTTTGGTTCATGTTATGGTTTTTATGATTTTAGTTAGTAACATAGCTTTAGCCTTTGTTTCTTTAGTTTTTGGTTCATCTTTGTTTTAGTTCATGTTTTTATGATTTATGGAATTTTGGTAGTAATATGATAAGGAGTTGTTTTTTTATCATGTTGATGAATTTTGATGATTTTTATTAAGTTATGATTTTTATGTTGTTTAGGAAATTTTTCATATGTTAGTGTTCTTGATGAATTTTGATGATTTTTATTAAGTTATGATTTTTATGTTGTTTAGGAAATTTTTCATATGTTAGTGTTCTTGATAAATTTTGATGATTTTTTTTAAGTTATGATTTTTATGTGGTTTAGGAAATTTCTCATATGTAGTGTTCTTGGTGAATTTGGATGATTTTTCATAATAATGATTTTTGTATGATTGATGGTTAAATTGGTTGTTAAAATGGTTGTTGTTAATGAAAAATCATGTTAGAATTAAGTTGTATGGGTGGTGGTGATGGCCGTGGAAGTGGCCGGTTATGGTGGCTGGCCAAACCGGACCAAACCAGACCGGTCCAGGCCGGTTCAGACCCGGTCTGGGTTGGTCAAGGTGGGTCCGGGTTTTGGTCTTTGGGTTGTGTCGATGTTTGATTGTTATGTTGTGGTTTTGACGGGGTTTAATTATGATAAGCATGCGGGAAATAATTAGAAACGGTTTTTATTAAAATTGTCAAAACAGCCATTTTTGCCCAAAACAGGCCGTGGGGCCCATCCAGGCCCATGTGGGTCCGGCCCAAACTCAGCCCGTGGGTCCCACTTTGGGACTTGTGACGGTTTTTGAGTTATCGTCATTTTTATCGTGTTTTGTAATATTTAGCAAGTGGGAAATGTTAATAAGTAAAATATTTAAATTAAAAAGGTTTTTCATAAAATTATTATTCCTCACCTGTTAGAAATTATAAGACGAGATCGTAGTTTAATTGGATATCAGTTAAGTCAAACGGGGTTCTGGTATGTTATAATAATTCACAAGTTAGAAGTTAATAAAATAACATGTATTGTATATGTTGATTTTTATGTTTAGGTCTATGTGATAAAGACTCTGTTTCTAGCCGGTTTGATCCAACGGGTTTGGTCAAACTAAGATCTAGTCAGCCCCGATTTGACTGATGACCCGTCGCGGGACTAGGGTCGGGGATTTGTCTTCAAGTGAGGTTGTATTTAATTATGAATTAGCATTAGTAGATATGAGGCGATATGATATTTGATTATTATTGATATGCAATTAGTCACATGATAGGATGTTTTTCCCGTGACTGTTTTTATTATATGGTTGGTGTCGTGTTGACTAAGTACCCATAGAGAATTATGAGTATATGGCGTCTTGACCATGCTAATTCTAAATGAGTAGCTTGGGCCACGACATTGATAGGCCGTACTATCTTTAACGAGCATACGGAGTTTGTCGCTTGATAGCGTTTGTGTCTCGGCTTGGTGGGTTTATATCCAAGTCGGGGCATGGCTGCCTGATCCGTTTTGGGACTGGAGGCAGCTTAAGTACTAGCCATCTCTGCTTAGGGGGTCGCCTAGTAGAGTTTCTCATAGACGGTTATGTCATGGGACGGGGAATGGAATAGTTGTTGTCGCTAGGTCTGACCAGTCTAGGACTAGGATGTTTTCCTACCTTGTGGTATAGCCTCGAGTTACAGATGACTATTGACGGTTCTAAGAACTTATGCCTGTTTGTAGAAGTATTGGTCTTTCATGTTTGTATGATTCTATGAGTTCTAGAAGGTAAGATGCAAGCCGGCTAGGATTGATAGAGTTTGGATTAACGGTTGTTAACTGATTCACATGATTACGTGTTGATTAGGGTTTGAGTGTATCAGGGCCATGTTACATGGTACCCGCTGAGCCAGCATACCAGCTTCCCTACCTCGGGTTATAGTTTATTATCGGTTTCACATGATAGCTTTCATATGCTAGGTTATATGTTAGTTATTTGTTTCATAACATGAAAAGCATATCTTATATGTTCAAGTTTTGTATTTCCCATATACATTGCTTTTATGTTATTCATGTTTAATTAAACTCGACATTTCGTGGCTGGGAGAACTCGGAGTTACTCCCCACTGACTGTGGCTTCCGTGTTTATATTTAATGCGGTCGAACAGGTGGTGATGCATATTTGGGGTACATGGACGAGCTAGCGAGCGAAGTATTTACCTTGGACCTATATTCGGTTCATAGTTTGTATATTATTGTACACTTTTATTTCCGTATTTATACGGGAGATATGTCTCCCGTCTTGTAGATTTCTTTTGTATACTAGTATTTCCGTTTTGTAATGACCTTTTTATGTTATGACACCTTCGTTATGTATTATCATATTTCGTTTATGTATTTAAATATTTTTTTTCTTTCCGCAAATTTGAGGGTGTCACATGGACGAGCAAGAATGTCCTAAATCCTACTACTCCACCACAGCAACCGACTTATCAACCGCCGCATAAGCAAGGATTCCAAAAAATCCAGTCTTCACAACAAGCTAGTTCCTCATCTGGAAGAATTTTAGAAGTTGGAATGCTAAAGTCGATGATACAAGCTTTAGCTACCCAATTGAGCAAATCAAATCAAGCAACGAATGCCACCATTAAACTCTTGGAGTCGCAGATTGCTCAGTTGGCGGGAGCTAGATCGATTAGGCAACCTAGCCAGTTACCGTCCCAGACCGATAAGAACAAGCAGACACTCAACATGATCACTATGCAAAGCGGTCTCGCTTATGACAGTCCTGCTGGTACCGTTGCTGATATCTCTTGTGCGCATTCCAATGTTTTGAATGTTGATGCTGATATTGTGATCGATCGAGGAGTTTATTCTAGTCGATAGAATGATTTGAAGGGAAATTCACTCGATCGAGAGGTTGATGTTCCTCGATCGACTACTTTGACTGATGATGCTTCTCGATCGAGCAGTTTGAGTTCCAAGAATGATCGATCGAGTGACATCCATACTCGATCAAAGGGTCCTAATGAGCGAGAAGGTCGATCGAAGGGGTTAAGCAAGCGGATGATTAACAACGCGATTGGCAAGGATACGCAAGGTGGATCACCTAACGTTCAAGTTCTGTTTCCTGGTCGGTTGAAGAAGGCTAAGGTCGAGAAGGATTTTGTTCGGTTCGCTGACATTGTACGCGATCTTAAGGTGAATGTTCCATTTGCAGACCTCTTATTAAAGGTACCCTCTTACTTGAAATTTATGCGTGAAATTCTTTTACGTAAGAGGTTAGTCGATACTGTAGAGACTGTAGCTTTGACTGAGGAATGCTCCGCGTTCCTCTAGAACAAATGCCCACCTAAACTGTCCGACCCAGGTAGCTTTTCCATACTGTGTCATATAGGTACCTATCTTATAGATAATGCGTTATGTGACCTACGAGCTAGTGTTAGCGTCTTACCTTTGTCTTTAGCCAAACGGTTAGGCTTCACCAAACTTCAATGTACCAACATTACAGTGCAAATGGCAGATAGGACCTTGTCCCGACCTTTAGGAGTCATAGAGGATGTACCTGTGCAAATAGAGAGATTCTTTATCCCAGTCGACTTCATAGTATTGGACATACCTGAGGATTCTCACACTCCCATCATTTTGGGAAGACCGTTCTTCCATAATGCGCAAGCGATTATTGATGTCGGGTTACGGACATTAACTTTTCAGATAGGTGGGGAGAACCTAGTTTTCACTCAGTCTCGTGCTAGTAAAGGTCCCATGCTTGTTTCACCATATCACGCGCTTCCCTTAGCTGACTTCACACCTGATTTGTTTATGCATGGCAAAGCTTCGGTTCCTATCGAGCCTATAGCTCCTGTTTGTGATATTCCTATTGCTACCGTAACATCTCCGCCCCAGCTTGGGAGCAAATTGGAGGAACGCGCTGGAGTGTGTTGTCTTACAGATAATAGATCGACAGCATTGGAGCTGAAGAAGGGAGAGCCATGTTCGCGTGATGGTATTTAGAAGAAGTCCAAGAAGGACAAAGGAGTTCGCACATATTCGAGTGATTCGGAAGTGGAGCTAGACTCCAAGAAAAGATCGTATGTGTGGAAAAAGAAGTCGGAAATTACCGCAGCTGAGGGTAATTCCGCAAGTCAAAGGCCTGACGGTGGCCTTTTAACAAAACTATTTGGTTATTAGCCGGGTTTGCTTAGATTAGACGTGACATTATAATCCGTAGTTTAGATAAACAATTTACTTTTCATGTTAGACATTTTTTGTTATTTTTTGGGTATTGTTTTTGCAGGAAAAAGAAGCGGAAATCAATTGCTAAAAGTCAAAGGTTGTGCAAATTGGAAAACCATTCGATCGCGTAAATTGTTACTCGATCGAGAGACTTGGGGAAGCTGTTGTTGTTTGAGTTTTTCTGTTTATTTTTTCCATTCTTTGTATATAGTTCATCCCTTAGTAACATGAATTAGGTTGTGTTTCCCTTTCCCTTATATGCTGTCGTGCTGTAGCCAATGAGGACATTGTCTGTTTTGGTTTGGGGAGGTGTTTTGCATCCTTTTGCGTCTGCATTTGCATTTGTATCGCATTCACGTTTCCAGTTCATGTTAATTAGAAAAAAAATTGAAAAAATCAAAAATATCACGTTATTTTTGCATATAGTCGGGTCGGATTGGAGTCTTGTTCGTGATGAAAATGCACTACAAGTCTATTTTATGCTATTCCTTGCACCATTCTTGACTTACTTAGTAAAATCGAAGTAGTGAACTATTGAATTTTTTCTTGGAATTTAAATTTGACTATTAGACTTGACTCAACATTTTGGCAAACTACTTATATATTCTGAGTTTTAGAGCCTATAACTGGTGACATTTATGACCAGTTCATCTAGGAATGAGAGTTGTTACTCTCCACATCTCGTGTTATTTGCTTGTATATGTGAACTTTGATTTCTTATTACCTGCAAGCATTGGGTTTGTGGTCGGTATTACGTGTTTTGAAAATATTTGCATCTCCCTTTTCCTCATTTTACCCCATTAACTCCACATAAAGCCATATCTGCCTGTTGCCCTTAACTACATTCTAAACTGAGCCTACGTATGCCGAGCTAGTTTAGTAGTCGAGGTATATTTTACTGTTGTGTCAGTTTTTGACTCGTTTTCATTGATTGGAGTGGATATTTGCGAGAAAAAGAAGAGAAGTGATGAATAGTACCTTGATCGAGCAGCTTTTAGCTCGATCGAGCAGATGTTGTTGTATGTTACCTCGATCGAGTGACTTATTTCACTCGATCGAGGGGTTTTTCCCTCGATCAGCCAAGTAAGAAAAAAAAAAAAGAAAAATGAAAAATGAGAAAAAATATAATGAGAAAAAAAAAAAATTGGCTGAAGTTTTTGGTATTTACACCTTCTATGCTTATTATTATTTGTCGAGGTGTTTTATGGGATTTGTGTTGTTATGCCTAGATATGTTAAGGCATCGAGCTTAGTTTTTTATAGTTGGAAGAATGGAACGAGTTCTATTACGGTCTTGTTAGGAACTAGCTTGGCTATTTACCCTCACATTTTCATTAATTGTTTTGCCCCTTCTTACCAATTAGCCTCACATTTCCATATTTTTGCAAATGTTCGGCACTTGATAGTCCTTGAACGGTGGTTATGCGTGTGTACAGTGCTTGAATCATCTTTCATATTAGTTAGCGATGCATGTTGTGTCTGTCGTAGTCTAGGTGAGTGCCTATATTTTCTTCTCTCTTTCTTATACATATTTACTTACCATTTGCTTGTTGAGAGAAGAGTGACCCGTGAGAGTCCGAATTTGGTTGAGTCTTGCAGAGTCGAAAGTCTAATTTATTTCCAAGATTGTATAAATTCGTCCACTTTCGTATTAAGCTTTGTAGTGATTGAATGAGTGCATTAAACGGTTTAGCATTGACTTTTAGCTAGCTCTGAGACTTACTCCATTCCCCTAGGTTAATTTAGTTCCATATATCTGCATTTAGTTTGCTTGAGGACAAGCAAAGGTTTGGTTTGGGGATGTTTGATGCGTGTATTTTATATAGACTTTTTAGCCCATTTATGCACGCATTTCTATGACATTTAGGTGATATTATGTCACTATATGCCCCTATTTGGCTACTTTGTACTTTCATTACAATTTTGTAGGTACAAGCTGCGTAGTAGCGGAAACCTAGCCAAAACAGTCCACTTTGCATGCATTTAAGAGAATGGAGGGAACATAACAGAAGCACTTGCATGGGAAAGCGTGAAACCGCTCACAATCAAGTCCAAAGTCACGACCAACACTATATGCTAGGCCAGAAGACCTCGATCAAGCTGTCATCATCTCGATCGAGGGGTAGCTGTTGAAGTATTGGTCGATCGAGAGGATGAAGTCCTCGATCGACTGATATTCTCGACCAAAGGCCTCGATCGAATGGGATTTTCCCTCGATCGAGTGAAATCTGTCACGGGCTTTAAGTCCGTAGACTAATTAGGTTAAAAGTTGTGTTATGCATTATATAAGACTCTTAGTTTGTCATTAATGGAGGATCGACTACTTAGCAGCCACTTATCATTCACCATTAGTTTCTAAACTTTCTTAATCTTTAAGTTTACATTCGGGTTTATTATCGACGCGGATTTGTTCGTTACGCCGGATTTGCTAAGATTGTCAACTCTTTTCTCTCCTTTATTCTTAATCTTTGTTCTAGTCTTAATTACTGTTTTACCTTTCTTAATGGCTGCGTTATTGTTCTTGATGCTTTTTAATTACGATTATATCATGTCTAATGTCATATATTCAATCGTCTTTATTGCTAGCATCATTAATAGTATGAGTAGCTAATTCCCTTATATGTTAGGATGAGGAAAATTGTAATAAGGGCATGATAGGATAAAGTATATTAGTTAATCTTGAATATGAGAATCAATCTAAGCAATATCATTGAGGTTAGTCGAATGAGTGCACGCAAGAGACTAGCTAGGTAGTTAACCCCGACCTGGATCGAGAGATTGGAAGGGAAAGGCTTGCTTAGAATAGATAGGTAACTCCTAAGAGGGCGAGAGTTAATTAGGAAAATCCCTAGGGTGGTTTGAGACCGAGAGGAGAAAACCATTTCCCTTCTCATTGATAGATTGATTGACTTAGTTGTCCCGTAGATGCCGATATTGCAGTAGATCGAATCCTAGCATATTTTTCCTTTATCTGATTTATTTCGTGGTAACCTCTACCTTTATTTCTCTTCCCTTAAAACTTATTTAGTTTAGTTTAAAACCAAATCAAAACCCCCAGACTGTGACTGACAGACTTAGATTACAGTTAGTTAATTTCCTCCCTGTGGAGATCGACCCTACTTCCGCTATCTTCTTTTGTTAGTAGATTTAGGCTTTTATTTTTGGTGTATAACGACTCGCATCAAATTTTAGCGCCGTTGCCGGGGAGGCAATTTAATTTTCTGTTTATTTATTTCTGTCTCGTCTTAAGGAATTTCTAATTCCTTAAGACTGTTCTTATTTTTCTCTATATAGTTGTGTATGCGCAGGTCCCAAAGGCTCGAGTTAGTGGAAGCTGATTCAGAGCCTGAAAGAACCTTCTTACGCAGAAAGAGAGGGTTAGATAAGACTGTTCAGGAGGAAGACTTGAGTACTTCTGACTTCGTCTTCGACAGTTTTATTTTCGAGGAAGATTCGACTGTTGAGACTACCGTACCAGGGAAGATGCCTAACATTACTAGTCACTCTGAGCCCAGTGCTGCATGTATACCCCAGGGATTCAAACTTGCAACGGACGAAGATGGAACTTCTTTTGATCTTCGTCCGTCTGATATCAAACTTGTTCAGCAGGACAAGTATAGGGGTGTGGCTGGGGAAGATCCGAGAAAGCATATGGAGACTTTTGCTGATTACTGCTCTTCTATTCCAGTTTCTAAAGAGGTGACACAAGGCAAGATCAAGGAGGTCTTGTTCCCTTTTTCTCTTAACGACAATGCCAACGATTGGTTGAAGAATCTGAATAGAGAAGAACTTGGCATTATTGACAGGACTACACGTGCACTAGCCTTCTACAAAAAGTATTTTCCACCACAGAGGACGAATGCTTTGCGGGGTCAGATTACAAATTTAAAGCAGACAGTTCAAGAAAATCTCTATGAGTCCTGGGATCGATTTAAGACGCTAGTGAGGTCTGTTCCTCACCATGGGTTCGAACAGTCGTTTCTATGTAACCAGTTTTAGAACGGGTTGTATGATGATCATCGAGCTATCTTAGATGCCGCATCGAACGGGAGATTCCAGAAGGAGATAGATAATGATAAGGGTTGAAAATTGATCGAGGAGATGGCAACCCACTGTGTGCTGAATATGGTAATCCGCGAAGTGGTACACGGATAGTAGCTAGTGTTGATTTTGACGGTCTAGATGTTAAATTTGATAAACTGAATGCCAGACTTGGCAAATGGGAGAAGCAGGCTGCAGATCACCAGCAGACGGTTCATTAGCTGCAGCGAGATGAAGTGATCACTTGTGAAAGGTCTGGCAAAACTGGTCACACGGCTGTAGATTGTCTTGCAGAAAAGAAGCAAGTTTGTTCCTTTCGACAATATCGTCAAGGGGGTGGTTACTATAATCAGAGGAATATCCATCCCAACTTGAGATGGACGAGCCAGAATGTCCTAAATCCTACTACTCCACCACAGCAGCCGACTTATCAACCGCCGCATAAGCAAGGATTCCAAAAAATCCAGTCTTCACAACAAACTAGTTCCTCATCTGGAAGAATTTTAGAAGATAGAGAGCGTATGATACAAGCTTTAGCTACCC
This sequence comes from Heliosperma pusillum, assembly GCA_022085475.1. Taxonomy (NCBI): domain Eukaryota; kingdom Viridiplantae; phylum Streptophyta; class Magnoliopsida; order Caryophyllales; family Caryophyllaceae; genus Heliosperma; species Heliosperma pusillum. Next base: position 46,458 of record JAIUZE010073568.1, on the reverse strand, counting down.
AATTGAGCAAATCTGATGAAGCAACGAATGCCACCATTAAAATCTTGGAGTCGCAGATTGCTCAGTTGGCGGGAGCTAGGTCGATTAGGCAACCTAGCCAGTTACCGTCCCATACCGATAAGCATAAGGAGACACTGAACATGATCACTATGCGAAGCGGTCTCGCTTATGACAGTCCTGCTGGTACCGTTGCTGATATCTCTGGTGCTCATTCCAATGTTTTGAATGCTGATGCTGATTATGTGATCGATCGAGGAGTTTATTCTAGTCAATCGAATGATTTGAAGGGAAATTCACCCGATCGAGAGGTTGATGTTCCTCGATCGAGTACTTTGACTGATGATGCTGCTCGATCGAGCAGTTTGAGTTCCAAGAATGATCGATCGAGTGACATCCATACTCGATCAATGGGTCCTAATGAGCGAGAAGCTCGATCGAAGGGGTTAAGCAAGCGGATGATTAACAACGCGATTGTCAAGGATACGCAACGTGGATCACCTAACGTTCGAGTTCTGTTTCCCGGTCGGTTGAAGAAGGCTAAGGTCGAGAAGGAATTTGTTCGGTTCGCTGACATTGTACGCGATCTTAAGGTGAATGTTCTATTTGCAGACCTCTTATTAAAGGTACCCTCTTACTTGAAAATTATGCGTGAAATTCTTTTACTTAAGAGGTCAGTCGATACTGTAGAGACTGTAGCTTTGACTGAGGAATGCTCCGCGTTCCTCCAGAACAAATGCCCACCTAAACTGTCCGACCCAGGTAGCTTTTCCATACCGTGTCATATAGGTACCTATGTTATAGATAATGCGTTATGTGACCTAGGAGCTAGTGTTAGCGTCTTACCTTTGTCTTTAGCCAAACGGTTAGGCTTCACCAAACTTCAGTGTACCAACATGACAGTGCAAATGCCAGATAGGACCTTGTCACGACCTTTAGGAGTCATAGAGGATGTACCTGTGCAAATAGGGAGATTCTTTATCCCGGTCGACTTCATAGTATTGGACATACCTGAGGATTCTCACATTCCCATCATTTTGGGAAGACATTCTTGCATACTGCGCAAGCGGTTATTGATGTCGGGTTACGGACATTAACTTTTCAGATAGGTGGGGAGAACCTAGTTTTCACTCAGTCTCGTGCTTGTAAAGGTCCCATGCTTGTTTCTGTAGGAAAATATCCGTATACTTCCCTTTAAATCATACAGGATTATAATAAAATTAAGATTATATGATTAATAGTGATGCGTGTATTTTATATAGACTTTCTAGTCCATTTATTGCACGCATTTTATGTCATTTAGGTTATATTATATCATTATATGCCCCTATTTGGCTAATTTGTACTTTCATTACTATTTTGTAGGTACAAGCTGCATAGTAGCAGAAACCGAGCCGAAACAGTCCACTTTGCATGCATTTAGGAGAATGGAAGGAACGGAACAGAAGCTCTTGCATAGGAAAGCGTGAAACCGCTCGCAATCAAGTCCAAAGCCATGCCCAACGCTGCACGATAGGCCAAAAGACCTCGATCGATTATATATTTGGTTGATCGAGGAGAGTTGAAGGGAAAAGTTGCTCGATCGAGCTGTCCTGTGCTCGATCGAGTAGAAGCTGCTGAAACATTGCTCGATCGAGTAGAATTGTTACTCGATCGAGTGATTTCCTCCAATAAAGTCCTCGATCGAGTGGTTATTTCCCTCGATCGAGTAGAATCTATCATGGGCCTTAAGTCCATAGCTTAATTAGGGTTAGAGTCGTGTTATGCCTATTTAAGACTCTTAATTGTCGTCATTAGAATGAGGGGGAGAATCATTAGGATTCTGAACCATTAGGGTTCGGAATCATAGACATTAATCTTCCTTAGTTTTCTGAACTTTTAATCTTTGGTTTGCATTCGGGTTTATTCGACGTGGATTGTTCTTTACGCCGCATTTGCTAAGATTGTAAACTACTTTTCTCTCTTTATTCTTAATCTTTATTTTAGTCTCAATTATTGTTTTACCTCTCTTAATTACTGCTTTGTCATTATTCATGCTTGTCAATTACGGTTTTATTATGTCTTATGTCATATGTTCAATCGTTTTAGTTAGCATCGTTTATAACATGAGTAGCTTATTCTCTTGTATGTTGGGATGAGGGAAACTGTAGTAGAGGCGTGTTAGGATAGATTATTTGAGTTAGTCGTGAGAATCAGTCTATGCAATTTAATTGAGGTTTAGTCGAATGAGTGCACGCAGGAGACTAGGCTAGGTAGTTAACCCCGACCTGGATCGAGAGATTGGAAGGGAAGGCTTGCTTAGAATTGATAGGTGACTCCTAAGAGGACGAGAGTTAATTAGAAAAATCCCTAGGGCGGTTTGAGACCGAGAGGAGAAAACCATTGCTCTTCTCATTAATAAGATTGACTGACTTAGTTGACCCGTAGATGCCGATACTGCAGTAGACCGAATCCTAGCATATTTCTCTCTTATCTGATTTATTTCTTATTTACTTTCTATCTTTATTTCTCTTCCTTTAATCTTATTTAGTTTAGTTTAAAACCTTTTCAAACCCCCATAGATTGTTACTGGCAGAATTAGATTTCAGTTAATTAGTTCCTCCCTGTGGAGATCGACCCTACTTCCGCTATCTTCTTAGTTAGTTGACTTAGGTTTTATTTTTGGTGTATAACGACCACATCAAATTTTGGCGCCGTTGCCGGGGAGGCAATTTAATTTTCTGTTATTTCTTTCTTTCTCGTCTCAAGGAATTTCTAATTCCTTAAGACTGTTCTTATCTTTTCTCTCTAGTTGTGTATGCGCAGGTAGAGAAGGATAGATAAGACTCTTCAGGAGGAAGACTTGAGTACTCCTGATTCCGTCTTCGACAGTTTTATTTTCATGGAAGATTCGACTGTTGAGACTACCGTGACAGCGAAGATGCCTAACATTTTTAGTCACTCCAAGCCCACCGCTACACGTATACCCCAAGGATTGTGGAAAAAGAAGTCAGAAATTACCACAGCTGAGGGTACTTCCGTAAGTCAAAGGCCTGACGGTGGCCTTGTCACGGAACTATTTGGTTACTAGCCGGGTTTGCAACCCCGTGCAACTTGTAAAAAAACCCTTTTGCGTTTTCGTTAGACAATTAGACTACTACGTGATAATCCGTAGTTTAGACAATTTATTTTTCCTGCTAGACTATCTTTTGGTATCTCTTTGGGTATCAGTTTGTATTGTTTTTGCAGGAAAGTGAAGCGGAAATCAATCGCCACAAGGCGAAGGAAAAAAGACCTCGATCGAGTGGCATGTAATTCGATCGAGGGGAATTCGAAACAAACGAGTAAACTGAGGGTCATCAAGAGAAGACCACTCAATCGAGTAAACCAGAACTACTCGATCGAGCAGTCCTGTCTGACAAAAGTCCTCGATCGAGTAGAATTTCTACTCGATCGAGCAAACTAACCTATTTAAGAGAAGTCGTCGATCCCCTTTCAATTTACTCGATCCCAATTCCCCTTTTGTTCTTCATCTTTCGATTTTTCTGCATAATCTTACCTGCAATTCGTGTTAGTATCCAAATTAATTGTGGACAGAGGCAACTGATGGGAGACGGTGATGTTAGCTCCCCAGTTTGATGCTGGTTTGGGGAAGCCTTGTTTTGTGAGTAGTTTCTGTTCCTTTTGTTTTTTCCATTCTTCATATATATTTCATTCATTAGGAACATGTATTAGGTTGTTTTTTTCCCTTTCCCGTATATGCTTTTGTGCTATAGCCAATGAGGACATTGTCTGTTTTGGTTTGGGGAAGTGTTTCACATCCTTTTGCGTCTGCATTTGCATTTGTATTGCATTCACGTTTATAATTCATGTTAATTAGAAAAAATTTTGAAAAAATCAAAAATATCACATTATTTTTGCATATAGTCGACTCGGATTGGAGTCTTGTTTATGATGAAATTGCACTACAAGTCTATTTTATGCTATTCCTTGCACCATTCTTGACTTACTTAGTAAAATCGAAGTAGTGAACTATTGAATTTTGTCTTAGAATTTAAATTTGACTATTAGACTTGACTCAACATTTTGGCAAACTACTTATATATTCTGAGTTTTAGAGCCTATAACTGGTGACATTTATGACAAGTTCATCTAGGAATGAGAGTAGTTACTCCCCACATCTCGTTTCATTTGCTTGTATATGAACTTTGATTTCTTATCACGGTTTTTTTTTGCATATAGTTGAGTCGGATTGGAGTCTTGTTCATGATGAAATCGCACTACAAGTCTATTTTATACTATTCTTTGCACCTTTCTTTAGTTATTTAGTAAAATCGAAATAGTGAGCTATTGAATTTTGTCTTGGAATTTAATTTGATTATTAGACTTGACTCAACATTTTGGCAAACTACTTATATATTCTGAGATTTTAGAGCCTATAACCGGTGACATCCATGACCAGTTCATCTAGGAATGAGAGTAGTTACTCCCTACATCTCATGTCATTTGCTTGTATATGAATTTTTATTTCTTATTGCCTGCACGCTTTGGGTTTGTGGTCGGTATTACGTGTTTTGAGAATATTTGCATCTCCCTTTTCCTCATTTTACCCCATTAACTCCACATAAAGCCATATCTGCCTGTTGCCCTTAACTACATCCTAAACTGAGCCTACCTTTGCCGAGCTAGTTTAGTAGTCAAGGTATATTATACCATTGTGTCAGTTTTTGGCTCGTTTCATTGATTGGAGTGGGTATTTACGAGAAAATAAGTGAAGTGTTGAACAGTGTCTCGATCGAGTAATATGTTTAGCTCGATCGAGCAGATTTTGTGTTTTTGTGCCTCGATCGAGTGACATGTTCTGCTCGATCGAGTGGTTTTCCTCAGTCAGCCAAGAAAGAAAAAGAAAAGAAAAGAAAAAGAAAGAAAAAATGAAAAAATATCTTGAAAAATAATTGGCTGAAGTTTTGTTATTTACACCTCCTGTGCTTATTATAATTTGTTGAGGTGTTATTTGGGATTTGTGTTGTTTATGCCTAGTTTTTGTAAGGCATCGAGCTTAATTTTGATAGTTGGAAGAATGGAACGAGTTCTATTGCGGTCTTGTTAGGAACTAGCTTGGCTATTTACCCTCACATTTCCATTAATTGTTTTGCCCCTTCTTACCAATTAGCCTCACATATTCATATTTTTGCAAATGTTCGGCACGTGATAGTCCTTGAACGGTGGTTATGCGTTTGTACGGTGCTTGAATCATCTTTCATATTAGTTAGCAATGCATGTTGTGTCAGTCGTAGTCTAGGTGAGTGACTATATTTTCTTCTCTCTTTCTTACACATATTTACTTACCATTTGCTTGTTGAGAGAAGAGTGACCCGTGAGAGTCCGAATTTGGTTGAGTCTTGCAAGGTCGAATGTCTAATTTATTTCCAAGATTGTATAAATTCGTTCACTTTCGTATTAAGCTTTGTAGCGATTGAATGAGTGCATTGAACTATTTAATATTGACTTGTAGCTAGCTCTGAGATTTGCTCCATTCCCCTAGGTTTATTTTGTTCCATATAGCTGCATTTAGTTTGCTTGAGGACAAGCAAAGGTTTAGTTTGGGGAAGTTTGATGCGTGTATTTTATATAGACTTTCTAGTCCATTTATGCACTTATTTCTATGTCATTTAGGTGATATTATATCCATATGCCCCTATTTGGCTACTTTGTACTTTCATTACTATTTTGTAGGTACAAGCTGCATAGTAGCAGAAACCGAGCCGAAACAGTCCACTTTGCATGCATTTAGGAGAATGGAAGGAACGGAACAGAAGCTCTTGCATAGGAAAGCGTGAAACCGCTCGCAATCAAGTCCAAAGCCATGTCCAACGCTGCATGATAGGCCAAAAGACCTCGATCGATTATATATTTGGTCGATCGAGGAGAGTTGAAGGGAAAAGTTGCTCGATCGAGCTGTCCTGTGCTCGATCGAGTAGAAGCTGCTGAAACGTTGCTCGATCGAGTAGAATTGTTACTCGATCGAGTGATTTCCTCCAATAAAGTCCTCGATCGAGTGGTTTTTTCCCTCGATCGAGTACAATATATCATGGGCCTTAAGTCCATAGCTTAATTAGGGTTAGAGTCGTGTTATGCCTATTTAAGACACTTAATTGTCGTCATTAGAATGAGGGGGAGAATCATTAGGATTCTGAACCATTAGGGTTCGGAATCATAGACAATAATCTTCCTTAGTTTTCTGAACTTTTAATCATTGGTTTGCATTCGGGTTTATTCGACGTGGATTGTTCTTTTCGCCGGATTTGCTAAGATTGTAAACTACTTTTCTCTCTTTATTCTTAATCTTTATTTTAGTCTCAATTATTGTTTTACTTCTCTTAATTACTGCTTTGTCATTATTCATGCTTGTCAATTACGGTTTTATTATGTCTTATGTCATATGTTCAATCGTGTTAGTTAGCATCGTTTATAACATGAGTAGCTAATTCTCTTGTATGTTGGGATGAGGGAAACTGTACTAGAGGCATGTTAGGATAGATTATTTTTGTTAGTCGTGAGAATCAGTCTATGCAATTTAATGGAGGTTTAGTCGAATGAGTGCACGCAAGAGACTAGGCTAGGTAGTTAACCCCGACCTGGATCGAGAGATTGGAAGGGAAGGCTTGCTTAGAATTGATAGGTGACTCCTAAGAAAACGAGAGTTAATTAGAAAAATCCTAGGGCGGTTTGAGACCGAGAGGAGAAAACCATTGCTCTTCTCATTAATAAGATTGACTGACTTAGTTGACCCGTAGATGCCGATACTGCAGTAGACCGAATCCTAGCATATTTCTCTCTTATCTGATTTTTTTTTCTTATTTATTTCTATCGTTTTCTTCTCTCCCTTTAATATTATTTAGTTTAGTTTAAAACCTTTTCAAACCCCCATAGATTGTTACTGGCAGAATTAGATTTCAGTTAATTAGTTCCTTCATGTGGAGATCGACCCTACTTCCGCTATCTTCTTAGTTAGTTGACTTAGGTTTTATTTTTGGTGTATAACGACCACATCAAATAGTCATAAACGAAAATGCATAAAAACGAGAGATTAAAAATAACCTTTAGTCCTTGCTTTAAAGGCCTAAGAACAATATCAAAATAATGATATCTCCTAATCGTAGCACCCAAGATAGAACGAGAAATGCCCTTTAATTTGCTAGAATATTTTTGTCAAAAGTTACTGTTATTTTTTTGATCTTGTGATGTGAAGAGATGGAGGCACAAGTGAGAAAATGAATTAGGGTTAGAATTTTTTTTTCACTTCCCCTCTTGTCTCACGACACAAAGTAGGGTTTTATGAGGAGATTTTTCTCCTCAAAATAACTACCCATTAACCGAAAATTCCAGAGTGAATCTGGACTTTATTTCGGTTAAATTCGCTTTAATATATAATGTGTATTATTATTATAAATGTCATTTGTGTTGTCATGTATTAATATGTCCATACAATATTTTGTAGTCGATACATTAATACCGGTCTGACAACATCTAATATGACAATCGTATAATATATACGTTAATTATAATTATCCGTATAATTATAATTTGCTAATTCATATATAACATTTTATATTCAATTACGAATTAACATTTTAATTCGCATAAGCTTACATTATATATATGATAATTAAATACAACAGTTTATATTTAATTACGAATTACATTTAATTCGTCTCAGCTTATATTATTTAATCGTTATTAAATAATCGTCTCATCATCATATTGACTAACCATTTAATCAAATACACTGACTAACCTTTTAGTCATATAATAGGGCATCAATATGATTATTTTCTCAAATAATCACATCTCTCAAACACATCTTTTAGGTGTGACTTTTAGGGACCAGTTGATCACCGCCATCTGTATGACAATAACGTCAAACTTATCTAGCAAGCCAACCGTTATCGATAAACGTTAATCAACTCATTACAATACAAAGTATACCCTGTGAACCTATAGAGATTTATTTATGTTATTGCACTAACTGTGGAGGACACTAGCTCCAACAATCTCCCCCTTGTCCGTACAAGTGTATGTGCGATAACCGATTCTCATATCCATAATAAATTTCTCCCACTCAATGTAAACCAATTTTCAAAGTCCGTATTCACAAAGGTCGTAGTTTACAAGTGATCAGTATCAAGAGTGGTTTCCCCGACTAGAGAGTAACTTAACTGATAAACTAATCTTCATTCGAGCATGGCCATGCATTTCAGTTACAGCTCCTCGAGTGGCCCTGAGAAATATCATATCCTGATAAAGGTGGGATATTTTCTTCAACTCGAATCTTGCAGATACAAGCGCAGTATGAAATGACCCAGTGAAAATCTACTTAGCCGCCTGTTACGGTCGACCATGAGAAAGAAACCAAAGTCACCCAAAAACTGCCTTTATCTCAAGAGACAGTCGATAGTCAAAAGAATCGACTCTAGGAACACTATGGATGTCTTATCCACGACCTGGCACCTAATGTTCTGAAACATTTAGGACTCCATAACGTTGTCACAAAATTGTCCTACGAGGTATCATTATAACTCGCATATGTGATCGATCAGTCAACTGTTTGACTTATGGCTCGTTGAACCCACCATCAATCGACTGCACAGAATAATTGCCAGAGTTATCAGCTCATGTAGGCGATTACGGACCAAACCAAATATAATGTAATTCAGTTCACTTTGTGGTGTTCAATGTTGTCAGTACAACCCACATGAAAAACAAAATATAAAACAATACGATGATTTCATAGATAGTTTTATGAAAAAGATACAGGTGTCTAATCCATATAAAACAACTAATACAACTCAGGAACACGTTTGATTCCCATGGAAATAACGTGCCTTTCATGCTTATCATATCTCAATGGTTTAGTGAGAGGATCTGCGACGTTATCATCCGTAGCAATCTTGTCTATCACTATCTCCCTTTGCTCCACGTAATCTCGGATCATGTGAGCCTTCCGTTGTACATGCCTAGACTTGTTGCTAGACTTAGGCTCCTTAGCCTGGAAGATGGCACCACTATTATCACAATAGATGGTGATCGGGTCATCCGAACTAGGAACTACAGTTAGTCCCTGTAAGAACTGACGCATCCATATAGCTTCCTTCGCAGCCTCTGAAGCAGCATAGTACTCGGACTCAGTCGTAGAATCTGCTATAACACTTTGTTTGGAGCTTTTCCAGCTGACCGCAGCGCCATTAAGAGTAAAAACGAATCCAGACTGAGATTTCGAGTCATCTCGATCCGTTTGGAAGCTAGCATCTGCGTAACCGATTGCGCATAGCTCAGTGTCACCTCCATAAGTCAATACCCAATCCTTAGTCCTCCGTAGGTACTTAAGGATATTCTTAACAGCCATCCAGTGTGTTTCACCTAGATTGCCTTGGTACCGACTCGTCATACTCAATGCATATGCCACGTCTGGACGTGTGCATATCATGGCATACATGATCGATCCTATAGCTGATGCATAAGGAACCCGACTCATGCGCTCGACCTCTTCCGATGTCTTTGGTGCCTGAGCTTTACTCAACTGCATCCCAGAAATCATTGGAAGGTTCCCCTTCTTGGAGTTGGTCATGCTGAACCTCTCAAGAATTTTATCTATATAAGACTCCTGACTGAGGGATAACATCCGTCGTGATCTATCTCTGTAGATACGAATCCCCAAAATTCTTTGTGCCTCGCCCAGATCTTTCATCTGGAAGTGGTTCTTTAACCAAACTTTTACCGAAGTTAAGAGAGGTATGTCATTCCCAATCAAGAGTATGTCGTCAACATACAATATTAGGAAGACAATCTTGCTCCCACTCGACTTGATATATAAGCATGGTTCCTCGACCGATCGAGTAAATCCATTCTCTTTTATCACCTGGTCGAAACGATGATTCCAACTCCGAGAAGCCTGCTTAAGTCCATAGATGGAACGCTTAAGCTTGCATACCTTCTTAGGATTTTTAGGATCAATGAAACCTTCGGGTTGTACCATGTACAACTCCTCCTCCAAATAACCATTTAAGAAGGCGGTTTTCACATCCATCTGCCAAATTTCATAGTCATGAAAAGCGGCAATCGCTAAGATTATCCAAATGGAACGTAGCATGACTACGGGTGCAAAGATTTCATCATAATGCAATCCGTGCACTTGAGTGAAACTTGTTGCCACTAGTCGTTCCTTGTAGGTATCTGGTTGTCCTTCTACAGAATGCTTTATTTTGTACAGCCATTTGCACTGAAGAGGCCGAACCTTATCAGGTAAGTCAACCAGATCCCATACGTCATTCTCATACATAGAGTCCATCTCGGATTGCATGGCGTCAAGCCATAGCTTAGAGTCGGAACAGGTCATGGCACCTTTATAGGTAGCGGGTTCGTTACTCTCTAGGAGTAAAATGTCATCTCTCTCATTCTCCTCGACCATACCAATGTATCTGTCTGGAGGAATAGAGTGTCTACCTGACCTCCTAGGTTCCAAAGGAAGATGATGAAGGAACAGTTTCCTCCATTGGTTGCTCGGTTGTTGGTTCTTGAATCTCCGACAGATCGAAGGTTCCATTACTTGTCCTATTCTCGAGAAACTCTTTCTCTAAGAACGTTGCACTAGCCGCAACAAAAACTCGATGATCGGTAGGCGAGTAAAAGTAATGACCAAACATCCCTTTTGGATAACCAATAAAGTATGTCTTGACCGATCGTGGGCCGAGCTTATCGTCAGGTCTCCACTTGACATAAGCCTCGCAGCCACAAACCCGAATAAAGGACAAGTTAGGGACCGTTCCCTTCCATAATTCATATGGAGTCTTGTCTACAGCTTTAGACGGACTTCGGTTAAGTATTAGAGCAGCTGACAAAAGAGCATAACCCCACAATGAATCAGGTATAACCGTGTGACTCATCATGGATCGAACCATATAAAGTAATGTTCGATTTCTCCATTCGGACACACCATTCAATTGTGGTGTTCTAGGTGGAGTTAACTGTAGTACTACACCACAGTCTTTGAGGTGTTGATCAAACTCATTCGAGAGATATTCGCCACCACAATCTGAACGTAGTGCTTTAATCTTTCTATCCAGTTGGTTTTCAACCTTATTCTGGAATTCCTTGAACTTGTCAAAGGACTCACTTTTATGCTTCATTAAGTAGACATATCCATATCTACTCAAATCATCCGTGAAAGTGATAAAATATCTATAGCCATCTCTAGAGTTGATTGACATAGGTCCACACACATCAGTATGTATGAGTCCTAATAGGTCAGCAGCGCGCATTCCAACACCTTTGATAGGAAATTCGAGTCATTTTGCCTATGAGACATGATTCAAACGTGCCAAAAGATTCATAGTCAAATGGGGAGATAGTCCCATTGTCAATGAGCTTCTTCACGCGTTTTTTCATTTATGTGTCCCATACGGCAATGCCATAAATAGGGGTTCATAGTAGTTTTCCCTATAAAGACTAGTCTCAATTTTAGTTATAGGGGAAGGTCCCATCATCTTAACTTTAATTCATTTTAAGTGAACGAATGTCTAGCAACTCGAGAATGATTTAAACTAAGGTGATGGCCCTAAAAGCGAGTGACATCTGTATGTCCATGATTAAAATATTCAAACTGTATGAATCTTTTTTCATGCATTTTTAGGTGGTTTGGTTTAGGCGGAATATGATGCAATTATCTATCATGTGAATAAAGCAACGAGAATGGAAAAATAAAACGCAAATTAAAACACCTAGTGTGGCCTAACTACCAAAATGAACAAAATACAAGTTTGGAATCCATCCTTATGGACCCGAGAAGCTTGACTTGATGTTCCACCTTGGTCCATATAGCGGGAGTTAGCCATCCGATCTCCATCTTGAATCTTCTCAAAATACATTTTAAAAATTACAAATGTAAACCTATTTACATTCTAATTCAAAATGATTCCGAAAATTAAAATTACATAGGGGAGATACGAGATCTCAAATTACAACCAAGACTATGTTTCCATCATTACGAAAACATAATCTACTAAGGCCACACTAGTAAATTACAACTGATTGTACAAAAATGCGTAAAATTAAACCATTCAAACAACATTCAACATTATAAAAGCATCAACTAAAATTAATCATACAAAACATAATGCATAAATTATGTTGATTAATTATCCAAACCACCATTAAATCATGTGACGATTCCGTAATCCATCACTAGCTTTCAATCAAAATCCAATGAAATTCATAATCAATATGAATAACAACAACATTATTTTAAACCTTTTTAAAATAACATGGTATCAAAAATTTGTGAACTTTTTCACAAAAACAAACATACATTATCTTAATAATGTACAAAACAAAAACCGGTATAAGAAAAAACGAAATATTTTTTTTTTTAATTACTGTTCATACGTGAACGGTAGCAGGTACCCAAAAAATTTTTTTTTTTCTTTCTTTCTTTTCTCTCGGTTTATAACAAAACCGGAAAAACTTTACAAAAAAACTAGCAGTTGCTGCCATTTAAAAAAAACAGATTTTTTTTTTTTTAATCTGTGAACAGTACACGAACAGTACACGGGCAGAAAAAAAAAAATCAAATTAAACGGTTTTAATTCGATCATGCTTATATTAACTAGATCGGGACAAACAAAACAATATCTAATCGATATTAAACATTGATACAAAACTAGATGATTCAAATTAACCTTTTAACATGAATATCTAGATCATTTTATACCGAAAATATAAAGCAAAAGGATGTTCATAAACATTCATATCAAATTCCATTTACGTTTTAATTCAATCATTATTCAATCAAAACATCTACAAATTCATATATTATTATCTCAACCTTTTAAAATAACAATATTTGAATCAAAATGGAACACCAAAAAAATAAAACACACGGCTAAAAAAAACTTTTGCCGAAATGAAATTTTTTTTAAACAAAATTATACAAATTCAAAATTTATGAAAATCATATAAACAATTTCATAGCCCTAAGGCTCTGATACCAATTGTGGGAAAATATCCGTATACTTCCCTTTAAATCATACAGGATTATAATGAAATTAAGATTATATGATTAATAGTCATAAACGAAAATGTATAAAAACGAGAGATTAGAAATAACCTTTATTCCTTGTTTTAAAGGCCTAAGAACAATATCAAAATAATGATATCTCCTAATCGTAGCACCCAAGATAGAATGAGAAATGCCCTTTAATTTGCTAGAATATTTTTGTCAAAAGTTACTGTTAACTTTTTGATCTTGTGATGTGAAGAGATGGAGGCACAAGTGAGAAAATATATTAGGGTTAGAATTTTTTTGTTCACTTCCCCTCTTGTCTCACGGCACAAAGTAGGGTTTTATGAGGAGATTTTTCTCCTCAAAATAACTACCCATTGACCGAAAATTCCAGAGTGAATCTGGACTTTATTTCGGTTAAATTCGCTTTAATATATAATGTGTATTATTATTATAAATGTCATTTTTGTTGTCATGTATTAATATGTCCATACAACATTTTGTAGTCGATACATTAATACCGGTCTGACAACATCTAATATGACAATCGTATAATATATACGTTAATTATAATTATCCGTATAATTATAATTTGCTAATTCAATATAACATTTTATTTTCAATTACGAATTAACATTTTAATTCGCATAAGCTTACTTGATATATATGTTAATTAAATACAACAGTTTATCTTTAATTACGAATTACTTTTAATTCGTCTCAGCATATATTATTTAATCGTTATTAAATAATCGTCACATCATCACATTGACTAACCTTTTAGTCAAATACACTGACTAACCTTTTAGTCATATAATAGGGCATAAATATGATTATTTTCTCAAATAATCACATCTCTCAAACACATCCTTTAGGTGTGACTTTTAGGGACCACTTGATCACCACCATATGTATGACAATAACGTCAAACTTATCTAGCAAGCCAACCGTTATTGATAAACGTTACTCAACTGATTATTATACAAAGTATACCCTGTGAACCTACAGAGATTTATTTATGTTATTGCACTAACTGTGGAGGACACTAGCTCCAACAGTTTCACCATGTCACACGCTTCTATTAGCTGACTTCACACCTAATTTGTTTATGCATGACAAAGCTTCGGTTCCTATCGAGCCTATAGCTCCTGTTTGTGATATTCCTATTGCAACCGTAACACCTCCGCCCCAGCTTGGGAGCGAATTGGAGGAACGCGATGTTGTGTGTTGTCTTACACATAATGGATCGACAGCATTGGAGCTGAAGAAGGGAGAGCCATGTTCGCGTGATGGTATCAAGAAGAAGTCAAAGAAGGACAAAGGAGTTCGCACATATTCGAGTGATTCGGAAGTGGAGCTAGACTCCAAGAAAAGATCGTATGTGTGGAAAAAGAAGTCCGAAATTACCGCAGCTGAGGGTAATTCCGCAAGTCAAAGGCCTGACGGTGGCCTTGTCACAAAACTATTTGGTTATTAGCCGGGTTTGCAACCCCGTGCAATTTGTAAATAACAATTTATTGCGTTTTCGTTAGACAATTAGACAATTAGACTATTCACTTAGATTAGACGTTACGTTATAATCCGTAGTTTAGATAAACAATTTACTTTTCCTGTTAGACATTTTTTGTTATTTTTTGGGTATTGTTTTTGCAGGAAAAAGAAGCGGAAATCAATTGCTAAAAGTCGAAGGTTGTGCAAATTGGAAAACCATTCGATCGCGTAAATTGTTACTCGATCGAGAGACTTGGGGAAGCTGTTGTTTTGTGAGTTTTTCTGTTTATTTTTTCCATTCTTTGTATATATTTCATCCCTAAGGAACATGAATTAGGTTGTGTTTCCCTTTCCCTTATATGCAGTTGTGTTGTAGCCAATGAGGACATTGTCTGTTTTGGTTTGGGGAGGTGTTTTGCATCCTTTTGCGTCTGCATTTGCATTTGTATCGCATTCACGTTTACAATTCATGTTAATTAGAAAAAAATTTGAAAAAATCAAAAATATCACGTTATTTTTGCATATAGTCAACTCGGATTGGAGTCTTGTTTATGATGAAATTGCACTACAAGTCTATTTTATGCTATTCCTTGCACCATTCTTGACTTACTTAGTAAAATCGAAGTAGTGAACTATTGAATTTTGTCTTAGAATTTAAATTTGACTATTAGACTTGACTCAACATTTTGGCAAACTACTTATATATTCTGAGTTTTAGAGCCTATAACTGGTGACATTTATGACCAGTTCATCTAGGAATGAGAGTAGTTACTCCCCACATCTCGTTTCATTTGCTTGTATATGAACTTTGATTTCTTATTACCTGCACGCATTGGGTTTGTGGTCGGTATTACGTGTTTTGAGAATATTTGCATCTCCCTTTTCCTCACTTTACCCCATTAACTCCACATAAAGCCATATTTGCCTGTTGCCCTTAACTACATTCTAAACTGAGCCTACCTTTGCCGAGCTAGTTTAGTAGTCGAGGTATATTTTACTGTTGTGTCAGTTTTTGACTCGTTTTCATTGATTGGAGTGGATATTTGCGAGAAAAAGAAGAGAAGTGATGAATAGTACCTTGATCGAGCAGCTTTTAGGACGATCGAGCAGATATTGTTGTATGTTACCTCGATCGAGTGACTTATTTCACTCGATCGAGGGGTTTTTCCCTCGATCAGCCAAGAAAGAAAAAAAAAAAAGAAAAAAGAAAATGAGAAATGAGAAAAAATATAATGAGAAAAAAAAATTGGCTGAAGTTTTTGTTATTTACACCTCCTATGCTTATTATTATTTGTCGAGGTGTTTTATGGGATTTTTGTTGTTTATGCCTAGATATGTTAAGGCATCGAGTTTAGTTTTTGATAGTTGGAAGAATGGAATGAGTTCTATTACGGTCTTGTGTGGAACTAGCTTGGCTATTTACCCTCACATTTCCATTAATTGTTTTGCCCCTTCTTACCAGTTAGCCTCACATTTCCATATTTTTGCAAATGTTCGGCACGTGATAGTCCTTGAACGGTGGTTATGCTTGTGTACGGTGCTTGAATCATCTTTTATATTTGTTAGCGATGCATGTTGTGTCGGTCGTAGTCTTGGTGAGTGACTATATTTTCTTCTCTCTTTCTTATACATATTTACTTACCATTTGCTTGTTAAGAGAAGAGTGACCCGTGAGAGTCCGAATTTGGTTGAGTCTTGCAGGGTCGAAAGTCTAATTTATTTCCAAGATTGTATAAATTCGTCCACTTTCGTATTAAGCTTTGTAGCGATTGAATGAGTGCATTAAACGGTTTAGCATTGACTTGTAGCTAGCTCTGAGGCTTACTCCATTCCCCTAGGTTAATTTAGTTCCATATATCTGCATTTAGTTTGCTTGAGGTCAAGCAAAGGTTTGGTTTGGGGAAGTTTGATGCGTGTATTTTATATAGACTTTTTAGCCCATTTATGCACGCATTTCTATGACATTTAGGTTATATTATGTCACTATATGCCCCTATTTGGCTACTTTGTACTTTCATTACCATTTTGTAGGTACTAGCTGCGTAGTAGCGGAAACCGAGCCAAAACAGTCCACTTTGCATGCATTTATGAGAATAGAGGGAACGGAACAGAAGCACTTGCATGGGAAAGTGTGAAACCGCTCACAATCAAGTCCAAAGCCACAACCAACACTATATGCTAGGCCAGAAGACCTCGATCGAGCTGTCATCTGCTCGATCGAGGGGTAGCTGTTGAAGAATTGGTCGATCAAGAGGATGAAGTCCTCGATCGACTGATATTCTCGAATAAAGGCCTCGATCGACTGATATTCTTGAATAAAGGCCTCGAACAACTGATATTCTTGAATAAAGGCCTCGATCGAATGGGATTTTCCCTCGATCGAGTGAAATCTGTCACGGGCCTTAAGTCTCTTAGTTCGTCATTAATGGAGGATCGACTACTTAGCAGACACTTATCATTCACCATTAGTTTCTAAACTTTATTAATCTTTAAGTTTACATTCGGGTTTATTATCGACGTGGATTTGTTCTTTACGCCGGATTTGCTAAGATTGTAAACTCTTTTCTCTCCCTTATTCTTAATCTTTGTTCTAGTCTTAATTATTGTTTTACCTTTCTTAATTGCTGCGTTATTGTTCTTTATGCTTGTTAATTACGATTATATCATGTCTAATGTCATATATTCAATCGTCTTTATTGCTAGCATCATTAATAGTATGAGTAGCTAATTCCCTTATATGTTAGGATGAGGAAAATTGTAATAAGGGAATCATAGGATAGAGTATATTAGTTAATCTTGAATATGAGAATCAATCTAAGCAATATAATTGAGGTTAGTCGAATGAGTGCACGCAGGAGACTAGCTAGGTAGTTAACTCCGACCTGGATCGAGAGATTGGAAGGGAAAGGCTTGCTTAGAATTAATTAGGAAAATCCCTAGGGTGGTTTGAGACCGAGAGGAGAAAACCATTGCCCTTCTCATTGATAGATTGACTGACTTAGTTGACCCGTAGATGGCGATATTGCAGTAGACCGAATCCTAGCATATTTTTCCTTTATCTGATTTATTTTGTGTTAACCCGTAGAATGACTGACTTATTTCGTGTTAACCCTACTTCCTGCAGCAGGAGCTCACCCAAGGGGCCTTGATGATCAAGCCACAAGCAAGACAAGCCTGACCCCAAGACCCCCTCAGATGGAAGCTCGAGTCACAAGGTCTAAACAACAAGTCATGGCAAGCCAACTTCAAGCCAAACCAAGCTAAGATATTGAGGAAGATAGTACAGGGCTTGCCAAGCGATGCCAAAGTCCAATACAGTGCACCCTCCCCACACAAGACAGAAACAATGTCAGTCAGAACCAGGCAGACCAGTCAGCAAACCCAGCACCAAGGAGGTACACCAGAGCATCCCAGCCACCCCCACCATGGCCTACCATCAAGCCAACCCCCAAATAAACAAGTTTTTCCAGGATAATCCCTTTTGAAGTCTAGCAAAAACTTAAGTAACAAGCAGCCCAAGTTAGAGTCCAATGAACATTAAACAAGAAAAAGTACATGTTCAGATTGTGGCTTTCCTTTTGTTTAAGTCAACTTGTCCTCATCCAAGGCAGGTTTATCTAAGTCCTAATAAGAGTAGAGAGTCCCAAGGAGCAATAAGACATCCCGGCAAGGCAGCAAGACAACCAGAGCAACATATTTCCATTTCAGGAAAACTCCAAAAACTGCTTTATTGCTTTTTGTTCAGTCTGTTTTTGTGTCTTGTGTTTGTACTTTATAGTTGTTGAGCTCGTCCTATTGTGAGGCTCTTAATTAGTGTCTGTTGTAGTAGTTTAGATCCTAAGCTGGCCCTTGGATGATCTGTACATCCAATGGTTCACAAGATATCAACCTCCCTATATAAGGAGGTCTTTGTATGTTGTTTTAATCAGACTTTTTATGAATGAGTTAACTTTGAGAATCCCTCAAATATTTCAAACTTGTGCAAAGAGCTGTAGTTTGAGTCAAGCCTGATACATCTTCAAGGTGTATGATCAGTGTCTTGCTTTGTGAGTCAAGTTAAATCTGTGCTTTGCTGTGATTAGCTTGCTTGCTGTTGAGGCTAAGTCTAGAGTGTTTGTGCCTTGATGTAACACTTTAAACCTGTCTCTGAACTAGTCTTTGAGTCCCTTCTCTTGTGCCATGTTGTAGGGGAGCTTCTCTAAGTCATATCCTTTGAATTTCAGTTAACATAATTCACTCTCTCTAAAACAGCCTCGATTTCTGTCTGTGTTTGTTTTCAGTTTAGGTAAGCTTAGTTAAACTTCTCTTAAACTCATAAGCCTTAGTATTTTACACTCCAAATTGGTTATCGAAGCTTTGGTTGAGAGTCTTAGTGAGTTCATTTTCCATAACTACATTTAAAAACACAAAAAATAGCCCAATGAGTGAAGAGAGACTGGCAGGAGTAGAAGCAAGGATGGAGGACCTGGCAGGGATTGTAACCACCCTAACCAGAGCCCTAGATCAGGTAATAGGCAACCAATTGTTTTCTGGAGGAAGAGGCAGAGGACGTGGAAGAGGCCAAGGAGGAGGCAGAGGAAGGCCACCTGATGATGAAGAGTATCCAGACTCAGATAACTCAACAAGGAGCAGGGCTTCCATCCACAAGAACATAGATAAGCATCTTAAGGTAGACATCACTAAGTTTTCTGGTAGTCTTAATCCTGATGATTTGCTAGAATGGTTAAGAGAAGTAGAAAAATCTTTGAGTACAAAGGATATAATGATTCTAAGTCTTTTAAAGTAGCCATCCTTAAACTGAAAGGGTATGCTTCTCTTTGGTATGAAACCATGAAAGGGTTAAGGGCTAGGGAAGGAAAAGAACCCATCAAATCCTGGACGAAACTGAAAAAGAAACTGTTAGATAAATTTGTTGCTAAGGATTACACCAAGGATCTGTTTATTAAGTTGTCTAAGTTGAAACAAGGAGACAAACCTGTTGAATCTTATCTGAGAGAGTTTGAACAGCTCACCTTGCAGTGTGATATAAATGAGAAATCTGAGCAAAGGATTGCTAGGTACTTAGAGGGTCTAGATAAGAGCATTGCTAACAAGGTTAGAATGCAACCTCTGTGGTCATTTGATGATGTTGTTAACTTATCTATGAGAATTGAAAAGATAGGGAAGACTAAGTCTGTTACACCAAAACCTGTTAGGCCTTTTCAAACCAGACCTTACAGTGGATTGAGGACCATGGATACCCCTAAGACAGCACCCCCACCTACCTTAGACAAGGGAAAGGGCATCATGGGTCAGAAGCCAAGCACTTCATTGACTGAGAATAGAATTAGGTGCTTCCAATGTCAGGGTTATGGACATTTCAGAAAGGATTGCCCTTCTAAGAAGACCTTAACTATAATGGAGGTTGAGACTTAGGAAAAGGAAGGTCTAGTTGAGTATGAGAGGGATGAACCTGAGGTTGAAGAACTGGTGAGTGAGGAAGAAGAGCCTAGTCAGGAGGCAATAGTGGCACTCCCTGACACAGGCCACAGCTTGGTTCTATGGAGGGTAATGCACTCACAACAGATACCTTTAAAAGAGGATCAAAGGTCCCTCATTTTCAGGAGCATATGTACCATACAAGGAAGGGTTTAAAACCTCATCATAGATGGAGGAAGCTGTACCAATGTGGCCACAGTTATTATGGTTGACAAGTTGAAGCTAAGCACTCAAGAGCACCCACACCCCTATAAGTTGAGATGGCTGAGTAAGGGAGCAAAGGTTAAGGTGGACAAGCAATGTATGGTCCCATTCTCCATTGGAAGTGTGTACAAAGATGCAGTTCTGTGTGATGTGGTTCCAATGGATGCCTGTCACTTATTATAAGGAAGACCATATGAGTTTGATAAAAGCTTCATACACCAAGGAAGAAGCAACACCTATTCCTTCAAGCATGGGAGCAGGAAGGTGACATTAGCCCCTTTGCCACCTCATCAGAAGAGCTATGGGAGTCCCAATGTGGCTGAAGACTTTAGTGGAGTCTTGTTTCTGTCTGAATCAGCAATGGTCAAAGAGTGTAGTGAAGAGCAACCTGTATTGATGCTGCTTTCAAAAGAGGTTCAGGGAGGGGAGTCTAAGGTAATCTCTGCATAAGTTAAACCCCTCATTGATCAATTCAAGGAAGTGTTCCCAGAGGAACTTCCTGATGGCTTATCCCCTTTTAGAGGAATTGAGCATCAGATAGACCTTGTGCCAGGGTCTGTACTACCTAATAGACCAACATATAGATGTGATCCTAAGGCTACACAAGAACTGCAGAAACAAGTTGGAGAGTTGATGAGTAAAGGGTTTGTAAGGGAGTCCTTAAGTCCATGTGATGTGCCTGCTTTATTGGTTCCTAAGAAGGATGGGACTTGGAGAATGTGCATAGATAGCAGGGCTATCAACAACATCACAGTCAAGTATAGGTTCCCTATACCTAGACTTGATGACATGTTGGATGAGCTGAGTGGCTCAAGGTTCTTTTCTAAGATTGATTTGAGGCAAGGTTACCATCAATTGAGGATCAGGGAAGGAGATGAGTGGAAGATAGCCTTCAAAACAAAGCATGGCCTTTATGAGTGGCTTGTCATGCCCTTTGGCTTGTCAAATGCCCCAAGTACCTTCATGAGATTAATGACAGAAGTGCTTAGACCTTGCCTAGGGAGATTTGTGGTGGTATACTTTGATGATATTCTCATCTACAGCAATAGCAAGGATGATCATTTGAGACATCTTGAGACTGTGTTTGAAATACTAAAGGAGAGTAAGCTCTTTGGGAAGCTTGAGAAATGCACCTTTATGACTGAGGAAGTCAAGTTTCTAGGATATGTGGTGTCTGGTAGAGGCATTTCAGTTGATCAAGACAAAATCATTGCAGTTCAGTCTTGGCCTGTCCCTCAGAATATCACAGAAGTGAGAGGGTTTCATGGCCTAGCCTCTATCTATATGAGGTTCATAAAAAACTTTAGCACTATTGCAGCACCCCTCACTGAATGTATGAAGAGAGGAGAGTTCACTTGGACTGAGAATGCCTTACAGGCTTTCAAACACATGAAGAAGCTCTTGTGCAGTGCACCTATCCTCAGGTTGCCAGACTTTAATTGCCTATTTGAGGTTGAGTGTGATACAAGTGGAGTGGGAATTGGAGCTGTCCTCATCCAAGAGAAGAAACTTGTAGCCTATTTTAGTGAAAAGTTAAGTGGTGCCAAGCTGAACTATTCTACATATGACAAAGAGTTATATACTCTTGTCTGAGCTCTAAGGCATTGGAGTCATTACCTGAAGCCCAAGCCTTTTGTCTTACATTCTGATCATGAGGCATTGAAGTACATAGGAGGCCAGCATAAGCTTAGTCACAGGCATGCCAAATGGGTGGAGTTCCTCCAGTCATTCACCTTTTCTAGCAAATACAAATAAGGAAAACAAAATGTGGTGGCTGATGCATTGTCTAGAAGATACACTCTACTATCAACCAAGGAGCAAAGGGTTCTTGGCTTTGAGTTCGTGAAGGATATGTATCAGGAAGATCAAGACTTTGCAGAAGATTGGTTAACACAGAGAGAGGGAACAAGAACCATTGACTCACCTTACACTCTACAAAATGGATTCCTGTTCAAAGGAAACAAGCTCTGTGTTCCCAGAGGTTCTTATAGGAGTCTATTGATTAAGAAGGTGCATGGAAGTTGCCTTGGAGGACACTTTGGGGTTCAAAAGACTGTGGACATACTGCAGGATCAATTTTACTGGCCTAAGATGACGGGAGAAGTCCAAATAGTGCTCAGAAGGTGTGGAGTTTGTCAAAAAGCCAAGAGTTCTTTTCCAGCAGGACCTTACACCCCCCCTACCAGTCCCATGTAGGCCTTGGGAAGATGTAAGCATGGATTTCATAGTAGCATTGCCTAGGACAACAAGAGGGAAAGATTATATCATGGTGGTTGTGGATAGGTTCAGCAAGATGGCACATTTCATTGCCTGTAAGAAAACTGAGGATGCTGTGAGTGTAGCAGAGCTATACCTTGATGAGGTGGTGAGGTTACATGGAGTTCCAAGAACTATTGTATCTGACAGAGACACAAAGTTTATGAGTCATTTCTGGAGAACATTGTGGAAGCTGCTTAACACTAGGTTGTTGTTTAGTACCTCTCATCATCCTCAAACAGATGGACAAACTGAGGTGACCAACAAGACCTTGGGAAGGATCTTGAAGTGTATAGTCAGCAAATCTCTCAAGGATTGGGACTTAAAGCTGGCTCAAGCAAAGTTCTCTTTCAATAAAGCTCCATCAGCAGCCACAGGCCACTCCCTCTTTGAAGTGGTCTATGGTACTAACCCATTAATGCCTTTGAATTTGTCTAATGTGTGCAGGTCATAGATCCACTATGATACCAAGAAGAGGGTGGAACAAATGCTAAAACTCCAAGAATCAGTCAGAAAACAAATTGAGAAAATCAATGATCTATACAAGAAGAATGCCAAGGTTCCTAAAGCCAAGAAAGACTTTGCACCAAGAGACTTAGTGTGGATCAACCTAAGAAAAGAAAGGTTCCATTCCAAAAGAAAGAATAAGCTAGAGCCAAGAGCAGATGGTCCTTTTCAAGTCATAGAGAAGATAGGTCCTAATGCCTACAGAATTGATCTACCAGGAGAGTATGCAGTTCATGGAACATTCAATGTTGGGGATCTTAGTCCCTTCTATGAAGACTCTGAGAGAGAGGAAGACACAGGCTTGAGGTCAAGCCCTTTCAACCTGGGGAGGCTGCAGCACGAACTCACCCAAGGGCCTTGATGATCAAGCCACAAGCAAGACAAGCCTAACCCCAAGACCCCCTCAGATGGAAGCTCGAGTCACAAGGTCTAAACAACAATTCATGGCAAGCCAACTTCATGCCAAACCAAGCCAAGATATTGAGGAAGATAGTCCAAGGCTTGCCAAGGCATGCCAAGGTCCAATACAGTCCACACTCCCCACACAAGACAGAAACAATGTCAGTCAGAACCAGGCAGACCAGTCAGCAACCCCAGCACCAAGAAGGTACACCAGAGCATCCCAGCCACCCCCACCATGGCCTAACATCAAACCAACCCCCTAATCAACAAGTTTGTCCAGGATAATCCCTTTTGAAGTCTAGAAAAAACTTAAGTAACGAGCAGCCCAAGTTAGAGTCCAATGAACATTAAAGCAGAGAATGTACAAGTTCAGATTGTGGCTTTCCTTTTGTTTAAGTCAACTTGTCCTCATCCAAGTCAGGTTTATCTAAGTCCTAATAAGATTAGAGAGACCAAAGGAGCAAAAAGACATCCAGGCAAGGCAGCAAGACAACCAGAGCAACAGATTTCCATTTCAGGAAAACTCCAAAAACTGCTTTATTGCTTTTTGTTTAGTCTCTTTTTGTGTCTTGTGTCTGTACTTTATAGTTGTTGAGCTCGTCCTATTGTGAGGCTCTTAATTAGTGTCTGGTGTAGTAGTTTAGATCCTAAGCTGGCCCTTGGATGATCTGTACATCCAATGGTTCACAAGATATCAACCTCCCTATATAAGGAGGTCTTTGTGTGTTGTTTTAATCAGACTTTTTATGAATGAATTAACTTTGAGAATCCCTCAAATATTTCAAACTTGTGCTAAGAGCTATAGTTTGAGTCAAGCCTGATACATCTTCAAGGTGTCTGATCAGTGTCTTGCTTTGTGAGTCAAGTTAAATCTGTGCTTTGCTGTGATTAGCTTGCTTGCTGTTGAGGCTAAGTCTAGAGTGTTTGTGCCTTGCTCTAACACTTTAAACCTGTCTCTGAACTAGTCTTTGAGTCCCTTCTCTAGTGCCATGTTTTAGGGGAGCTTCTCTAAGTCATATCCTTTGAATTTCAGTTAACATAAATCACTCTCTCTAAAACAGCCTCCATATCTGTCTGTGTTTGTTTTCAGTTTAGGTAAGCTTAGTTAAACTTCTCTTAAACTCACAAGCCTTAGTAGTTTACACTCCACTTCCGCTATCTTCTTTAGTTAGTAGATTTAGGCTTTTATTTTGGGTGTATAACGACTAGCATCATTGATGAAGAGGATTATAAAGCTATACCACCACTCCTTGATGAATATGAGGGTAAGAACCCTCCAAAGGTAGACCTTAAATTATTACCCCCCCCCTCCCTTGAATATTCTTATCTTGATGAGGAAAAGGCACTTCCGGTGATTGTCAATGCTAACCTAGACCTTGATCAAAAAGAAAAACTTTTAAATGTCCTTAACATCAACAAAAATGCACTTGGGTATAGCATTGACGACCTTGTGGGTATCGATCCTAGAGTGTGTATGCATCGCATTGCACTAGAGGATGGATACACACATTGTGCCCAACGTCAAAGGATATTGAATGATAAATTAAGGGAAGTTGTGAGGAAGAAAATTGATAAATTGATTGAAGCCGGAATCATATACTCCATCTCGGGAAGCAAATGGGTGAGCCCGGTTCAAATCGTCCCTACAAAGGGCGGTATAACCGTGGTAGGGAATGGGGCGGTGAACTCATCTCCACCCGTCCGATCACGGGATGGAGAATGTGTATTGATTACCGTAAGTTAAACTCCGCCTCAATCAAAGATCATTTTCCTTTTCCCTTTATTGATCAAATGCTCGAGAGATTGGCAAATCATGAATATTAGTGTTTTCTTGACGGTTACTCCGGGTTTTTCCAAAATTCCATTCACCCGGATGACCAAGAAAAAACTACTTTCACATGTCCTTATGGTGTCTTCACATGTCGGAGAATGCCATTTGGACTTTGCAATGCTCCCGGGACATTTCAAAGAGCCATGATGTCTGATACGGCGATCGCAACCCTATCAAAGATAAAACCTAACGGTCTCAACAAATGCAGTAGAGGCAGTCGGGTATCGAATCCACAGGGAGAGGGAAACCTATAACTTGCTAAGTCTGTCAAGGTAACACAACTGGGGGTTTGTTTAAATGATTTTCTAACACTACAAAAGAAAAGGGAAAGAGAAATAAAGAGCGAAAAATCAGAAAGAAGAAGAACTAGGATCGTCGGTTCCCCATGGCATCTAGGGTCAGGATAGAAATCAAAGTAGAATCTAAAGAGGTTTGTGGATAGTTAAAAGGTCCACTCTGTCCGCTATTCGCCCTAAGATATACTGACTTAGCTCTCGCCCTCATTAGCATATTCCCAAAGTTCATCACTGATCTGCCCTCTTCCAATCTCTCGATCTAGGTCAAGGGGGTATCAAGTCAATCAATTGAATGCGTCGACTCAAACAATTAAAAGCTATTAAATGCGAAGATTCCTTCCAAACCTAATCTAAAGACTACTATTAAATTCATCTTACCTACGCCACGGTTCCCCTAAATCCTAGCAAAGGAATTAGCTACACATAATAGAAAGAAGAACAACAAAAATACCAAATAAGGAACAAAAAGACATCCAGAAAAAATTAATTGAATTCAAGAACAATAATACCGAATTGGAAAGAAGAAGAAAGTCAGAGGAAGCCCTGCAATTCAGATACAAAATTCACAGTCAAAAGTAAATTCTAGGGTCTAAAGTTGCTGTCTCGTCTAAAGTCTAGAGTAAGGAGTGATGATTCTATTGTTACGTAGTTTCACCCTTAAGTACAATAACAAATTACAAGGCGTCCACACTATTTCACGAAGCCCATCAATATAAAACCACTCGATCGAGTAGAAATTGTTGTCCAAACCACTCGATCGAGTGGCATCAGTGCTCGATCGAGTAAATGCCCAAATCCAGCAGCTCGATCGAGTGGATTGGTTACTCGATCGAGGTCTTCTAATCAAAGAGGTGGTCGATCGAAGGCTTTTATACTCGAACGAGAGTTTTGCTCATGGATTTCATTCTTCCATTCCTTTAACACGGCTTCACGCATTCCGAGATACCAAGATTCCTTTCCGACTCACTTATGCATGCTTTGAGGAGCTACAAAATGGCTAGTTTTCCGTCATTCTGGTTCACATCTGCAAATATTACAAAACAAACCAAAGTAGACTATTCGGGGAATATTTGTAGTGTAACACTACTAAATGACCATGGAAATGCGTGGAAATATGGCCTAAAAGGTCTATATAAAATACACGCATTAAAATTCCCCAAACCAAACCTTTGTTTGTCCTCAAGCAAGAAAGGATGCAGCAAACAAATGAAACAAATACACTCCGGACTACCGCAAATCGCCTGCTTGAACCAATTTAATGCAACAATCAAACTCAACAATGATATCAAATGCAAACGAACTGAACCGTCGACCTTGACAGACCATCAATGTCGGACTCTCGCGAGTCACTCTTCTCTCAGCAAGGCAAAGGGTAAGCAAGTTATGTGTAAGAGAGAGAAGGAGAAAATAGCCGCTCACCTAACTACGACTGTCGCGTTCATGCAATGCTAACTAACATGATAAATGATTCAGTTACCTTACAAACGCACAACCACCATTCAAGGACTATCACACGCCGAATACTCGCAACATTTGGATAAGTGAGGTAATGGGTAAGAAGGGGCAAAGCGATAATGGAATAGAGGAGGTAAAGCGTCAAGCTAGCTACCTGATCTTAATCAAATAACAAAATCCGTCTTCTTATCTCATAATGAAGCACACAGCCACGATTCGGCCAACAACTCACTAAAACCAACAGGATGGAGTGAAAACGAACTGGTTAGCTTATTCAGCTTTATCTGAATCCCCAAATAATATGAATAAAGCACGGGAACAGAGATCAATTTCTCTTTTTTTCTTTATCTCTAACAAATTTTTTCGTCGTTTATTTTTTCAAAATATTCAGCTAACATTTCCACGGAAACAATTTCAACTTCAATTTCCAAGTTCTTCAGATACCAACTCCGTAGCAAGGATGCAAACCAAACTAATAAAATGAAGTAAATACCTCATCAACCATTACTTGACTAGCTCGACGCAAGGTAGGCTAAATTTAGGATGTAGATTGTGGGTCAACTGGCATTTTTGGCTGAATGTGGAGTTAATTGGGTAATGAGAAAAAGGGAAATTGCAAGCATTCTCCAAACATGTGATACCGACCACGAACCCGTACGTGCAGGCAATAAGAATCACATTTCATATACATGCAATGCGATGACACGAGGGAGTAACTACTCACAATCCTATATGAACTGGTCATAGATGACACCAGTTTAAAAGCTCTAATCCTCAGAATAAGTAAGTAGGTCGCCAACATGTCAAGTCAAGTCTATTCGTTCAGCATCGATTAACAGCAAATGATCATGCAAGAGATATTAACTGTGCAAGGCTTAAGTCGAGACTAGATGAAGAGTAGGAGAAAATCGTTCCGACTCGACTAAAATGCAAAAATAAATATGAAAATTGTTGAAGTTTTTGGAATTTTTTTTGAGTGATTAACAATGCATACGAAAATGTAGTAAAAACGAAATGCAGACACGATATGGATGCAAAACCTAACTTCCCCAAACCAAACCGTACAATGTCCCTATTGTACAAAGTAAAGGAAAAAGAATTGCAACCTAGAGAGAGTCGGAAACTTACAGAAATGCGTGTATAACCGACTTCCCCAAACCAGACCGGAATGATGCGCTCCAGGGAGTCGATCGAGTAGAAAACTACTCGATCTAGTGAAAGCGAGATGAAGCTTGCTTGATCGACTGGAAAAACAACTCGTCCGAGAGGGTTCCTTCGCAGGCGTACTCGATCGAGGGACTTGAGTGCTCGATTGAGGGGTATAGTGCTCGATCGACTGAATGTGTCAGAGCAATTAATACCAAAGGAGCGAGAAGCAAGAAAGGACGCAATTGTATTGTTTGAACAATAAAACAGAAATAAACTACTAAAAAGTTAAGAAAACGGTACAACAAAACAATGATAGATCGGGTGGCCTCCCGATAAGCGCAGGTTTATAAGGTCCCGCACGACCCTTGAGCTTCAACCATCAAGTTCCTCGTCTCCGTCGAAGAATAACACTTCGACGCGACCCACAACACTGTCAGCTCCATAGTAATGTTTCACATGATGTCCATTAACCATGAACCGTTGACCCTCGGAGTCTTCTATCTCAACGGATCCAAACTGAGTAACAGCAGTTACTGTGTACGGACCACTCCACCTGGATTTCAGCTTACCAGGAAATAGACGCAGTCGGGCATTGAATAGTAACACCTTCTGCCCGACTTGTAACTCGCGAGGTATGATCCTCTTATCGTGCCAACGTTTGGTCTTTTCTTTGTAAATACACGAGCTATCATAGGCATTCAGACGGAATTCCTCGAGCGCATCTAGCTGCAACAACCGTTTATCACCACACAAGTTAGCATCATAATTAATTTGGCGGACTGCCCACCAAGCTTTATGTTCTAGCTCAACAGGTAAATGACAGGATTTCCCGTACACCAATCGATACGGTGAGGTACCGATAGGTGTCTTAAATGCGGTCCTGTAAGCCCATAAAGTGTCCTTTAGTTTGGCACTCCAATCCTTCCGCGATTTAGACACGACCTTACTTAAAATCTCCTTTAGTTCCCTATTAGAGACTTCAACCTGCCCACTAGTCTGAGGATGATACCCCAAACCTCTACGATGTTTGACACCATAGTTAGACAGTAAGGTCGTTAGATGTTGGTCCCTAAAATGCATACCCCTATCACTAATGACAACCCTAGGGACGCCAAAACGAGGGAAAATGGTCTTACTAAACAGCTTAATCACGGTCTTGGCATCACAGTTGGGAGTGGCAATCGCTTCTACCCATTTAGACACATAATCTACGGCTACCAGAATATACCTGTTACCAAGACTCGACGGGAATGGTCGTTGATAATCAATGCCCCAGACATCAAAAAGCTCGACCTCTAAAATGCCGTTTTGGGGCATCTCATGTCTCTTGGATATGTTTCCTATCTGCTGGCAAGCATCACAACTAGCAACAAAAACTTTAGTGTCAGCAAAAAGAGTCGGCCAATAGAAACCAGACTGTAATACCTTAGCCACGGTGCGCGATGGACCGTGGTGACCTCCACAAGGGGAAGAATGGCAGCCTTCAAGGATAGCTTTGATCTCCCACTGTGGAACACACCGTCTGAAAAGACTGTCTGCGCATGACTTGAACAAGTATGGATCATCCCAGAAATAATCACGCACATCATGTAGAAACTTCTTCCGCTGCTGATAAGACATATCAGGTGGCAGCTTCTGGCTGACAATGTGATTGGCATAATCTGCAAACCAAGGTTCAACACCATCGTTAGACTTTATAGAATGGACAGTGCATAAAGTCTCATCAGCAAACGAATCATTTATGGGAAGAGAATCCTCCCCCTCTTGTCGCGTCAAACGCGAAAGATAATTCGCTACAACGTTCTCAGCTCCTTTCTTATCCCTGATTTCCAGATCAAACTCCTGGAGAAGGAGTATCCACCTCAGCAATCTGGGTTTAGCTTCCTTCTTGTTTAGAAGGTGTTTTAGCGCTGCATGATCTGTAAAAACAATAACTTTAGAACCCAACAGATATGATCTAAATTTATCAAGCGCATAAACTACAGCTAAAAGCTCCTTCTCTGTGGTAGCATGTTTCACTTGAGCCTCATCCAGAGTTCGGCTTGCATAGTTAATAGCATTCAAAGCTTTGTCTTTCCGCTGGCCGAGCACCGCTCCTAGTGCGTAATCGCTTGCATCGTACATAATCTCGAACGGCAGCGTCCAATCAGGAGGCTGAATGATGGGTGCAGAGACCAAAGCCTGTTTCAAAGTGTTAAAAGCAGAAAGACAATCATCAGTAAAATCGAAAGGAGCATCTTTTAATAGCAACTGTGTAAGTGGCTTAGTAATTTTAGAGAAGTCCTTGATGAACCGGCGATAAAAACTGGCGTGACCAAGGAAACTCCTCACCCCCTTCACGTTAATAGGAGGAGGTAATTGCTGAATCACTTGCACGTTTGCTCTGTCTACCTCAATACCCCTATTTGAAACCAAGTGCCTAAGGACTACTCCCTCATTGACCATGAAATGGCACTTTTCCCAGTTCAGCACCAGATTAACCTCGATACAACGCTGCAAAACTTTGTCAAGGTTAGCTAAACATTTATCAAAATCATTCCCATAGACACTGAAGTCATCCATAAAGACTTCCATGATAGACTCTATATACTCAGAAAATATCCCCATCACGCACCTGTGAAAGGTAGCTGGGGCATTACACAAACCAAAAGGCATTCTACGATAAGCAAAAACACCCTTGGGGCAAGTAAAAGTAGTCTTTTCCTGATCATCTGGATGAATAGGGATCTGGAAGAACCCTGAGTACCCATACAGATAACAGAAAAACTCATGAGAAGATAACCTCTCTATCATCTGATCAATGAAAGGAAGGGGGAAATGATCTTTCTTGGTGGGGGCATTTTACTGCCTATAGTCTATACACATCCGCCACCCGGTTACTAGTCGAGTAGGTATTAATTCATTCTTTTCATTTTAAACAACTGTAGTACCTTCTTTTTTGGGTACGACCTGAACTGGGCTTACCCATTTAGAGTGGCCAACTGAATAAATAATACCTGCATCGAGCAGTTTCATCACCTCGGTCATCACAACCACCTCCATCTTCGGGTTCAACTTTCGCTGACCCTGTCTGCAAGGTTTGTGACCTTCTTCCAGCTCAATCCTGTGCATGCAGACGTCAGGGCTGATGCCCTTGATGTCATCTAGTGAATAACTCATCGCTTTCCTGTTCCTCTTAAGTACAGCCAACAAAGCGGTTAGCTGTTCCTCATTCAGTTTAGAACTGACAATAACTAGAAATTGCTCAGTATTATCAAGAAAAGCATATTTAAGGTGAGTTGGAAGAGGCTTACGCTCGGGAACTTTTACCTCGACGGAACACAAGGCGTGACCCAAGTGTCCCAGCTGTTCTTGCTCCGCGCCAGTCAATTCTTCCTCATCGGCAGTATCTCCAAGCAATTTCAGCATGAAAGTCCATAGACCTTAATTAGACTCCTCTAATTAATTACTAAATTACTTTTTAATTTAGTTTATAATGATCTATGTAACATGCATGCAAATATAAAGACATTTATATAAAAGAATAAATTTCCTCACATTGATATGGAAATTATATGGGCACAACAAGAACTCCTTCTTGTTGTTCTTGAGCTATAAATATGGATGAACACAAGAAATCTCCAAACTAGAAGACCTCCTTCAAGTTGCACCAAGATGACACCAAATAATCTACCCTTATTATTAACTAGATAATAAGATAGATATAATAGTACTAATATTATGACTATATTACTACACTAGTAATACTTAGTAAATATTAGTATATGTGAGTTTTAGTGAGAAGAAGGATTTTAGAAAGAAGTATGACAATTGCACAAAATGAAGTGATCAAAAATGAACAACCATTTTCTCATTATAAGGCCACTTTGGCCGGATGATATTAGTCCATAAAGGACTCTTATTTTGTTCAATTTGATCACATGCATTTGAGTGGAGTGTTGTAGTATAAGTGATGATTGTTTTCAACTTGTTATGTCACTTTCAATAAGTAACTAAAGAGTAAAAACAAGAACAAAAATCATCACCCTTCCAACTACAATCCAACCGGCCATTTTGGCCTAGTTAGGTCCATTTTGATTTTTGATATTTGTCTCACAAATACTTATTGATCATATGGTTAATTATCTTGTATAATTAAGTGTTAATTTGATCATATAACAATTATATGACTCAATTAAATAAATAATATGTACTTAACATTTTAAGTAATATTTTACCATTATATCAATATATAATGGGTCCCACAATGCTTAGTTAATTTATTTTACAACTCCTTGTAAATATAATTAACTAATTACCTCTATCTCAAAACCTCAACTAATTTAGTAATTTAACGATTAATTACTAAGTTAAATCTTATTTAATCGTATTAAAATAAGATATAAATTTATTAGTCAATTATCGCATAATTGAAAAATAACTTAATCGAATTTGAGTTCTTAACTCAATTTCTAACAATTAACTCTCGTACATATCGAATATATGTAATGTACTAATTAACTGTATCGTATACAAATAATTAGTTACTATTTGGATTTCATCCTTTAGGTGTGACCGAAAGGAATCAGTTGATCACCGCCGTCAAACGACAATAACGTCAAACTCTAGTTAGCCAACCGTTATTGATTTACGTTAATCAACTGACTAATCATATATGTAGTCAATAATTATCCCAATTATATTCCTTAATAAGATTTATTATGTGGCGCACTTTTATGGAGGACACCTACTCCAACAATCTCCCACTTGTCTGACACAATTGTGCGTCACCGATTCTCTTGTCTCTTTATCACATCTTTTACTCAACGCAAGGTGTCTTTCAGGTCGCACTTGCGATTAACAATATCTAGAGTGGTTTTCTCGATAGGGAGATGGAGTGTAAACTACTAAGGTTCACAAGTGTTAAGTAAGCTTGATGAACTTGATTCAAACTGAGAACAAAACAAGTGACAAGGGATATTGTTTTAGGGATATTGAGCTGTTGAACTGAAAGACTCAGGGGATATGACTTAGAGACAATTCTCTACAGCAAAGCACAAGAGAAAAGGACTCAAAGACTGGATTTAGAGATAGTTTTTAAGTATTACAGCAAAGCACAAACACTCTAAACTAAACTCAACAGCAAGTAAGTTAACCACATCAAAGCACAGGTATAACTTGACTCACATTACAAGGCACTGATCAAACACCTGGGAGATGTATCAGGCTTGTTTCAAACTACAGCTCTTAGCACAAGTTTGATAACATTGAGTGATTTCTCAAAGTTTAATTCATTCATTCATCAAAGTCTACTCAAACAAACATACAAGACCTCTTTATATAGAGGGGCTGATAACTTGTGAGCCATTGGATGCACAGATCATCCAAGGGCCAACTTAGGATTCAAACTACTACTACTGACACTAATTAAGAGCCTCATAATAGGACGAGCTCAACAACTATAAAGAACAGACACAAGACACAAAAAACAGACTGAACAAAAAGCAAATAAAGCAGTTTTGGAGTTTTCCTGAAATGGAAATCTGTTGTTCTTGTTGCCTTGTTGCTTTGCCTGGATGTGTTGCTGCTCCTTGGGACTCCCTACTCTTATTAGGACATAGATAAGACCTGCCTTGGACGAGGACAAGTTGACTTAAACAAAAGGAAACCACAAACTGCCTTGTACTTTCTCTGTTTTTAATGGGTTTGCTGGACTCTAACTTGGGGTGTCTGTTTCATGGGTTTTTACTAGACTTCAAAAGGATTTGTCCTGGACAAACTTGTAGCTTAGTGGGTTGGCTTGATGGTAGGCCATGGTGGGGGTGGTTGGGATGCTCTGGTGTACCTCCTAGATACAGGGTTTGTGAATTGGTCTGTCTGAGCCTGAAGGGTTTTGTTTCTGTCTTGTGTGGGTAATGTGGGTTGTGTTGGGGCTTGGCATGGGTTGTTGAGTCTTGGACTGTCTCCCTTACTGTTGTAGCTTGGCATGGTTTGGTCTTGGCTTGTCATAGCTTGTTGTTTGGACCTTGTAACTCTAGCTTCCATCTGAGGGGTCATTGGGGTTAGGCTTGCCTTGTTTGTGGCTTGATCATCAAGGCCCCTTGGGTGAGCTCCTGCTGCAGCCTCCCCAGGTTGAAAAGGGCTTGACCTCAAGCCTGTGTCTTCTTCTCCCTCAGAGTCTTCAAAGAAAGGACTAAGATCTCCAACATTGAATGTCCCATGGACTGCATACTCTCCTGGTAGATCAATTTTGTAGGCATTGGGACCTATCTTCTCTATGACTTGAAAAGGACCATCTGCTCTTGGCTCTAGCTTGTTCTTTCTCTTGGAAGGGAACCTTTCTTTCCTTAGGTTGATCCATACTAGATCTCCTGGTGCAAAGTCTTTCTTGGTCTTAGGAACCTTGGCATTCTTCTTGTACAGATCATTAGCTTTCTCAATTTGTTTCCTGACTGATTCATGGAGTTTTAACATTTGTTCCACCCTCTTCTTGGCATCATAGTGGACTTCTGACCTGCACACATTAGACAAACTCAAAGGCATTAAGGGGTTAGTACCATAGACCACTTCAAAGGGGGAGTGGCCTGTGGCTGCTGATGGAGCTCTATTGAAAGAGAACTCTGCTTGAGCCAACTTCAAGTCCCAATCCTTGAGAGATTTGCTGACTATACACCTCAAGATTCTTCCCAAGGTCTTGTTAGTCACCTCAGTTTGGCCATCAGTTTGAGGGTGATGGGAGGTACTAAACAATAACCTAGTGTTAAGCAGTTTCCACAATGTCCTCCAGAAATGGCTCATAAACTTTGTGTCTCTGTCAGACACAATGGTCCTTGGAACTCCATGTAACCTCACCACCTCATCAAGGTATAGCTCTGCTACACTCACAGCATCCTCAGTCTTCTTGCATGCAATGAAATGTGCCATCTTACTGAACCTATCCACAACCACCATGATAGAATCCTTCCCTCTTGCTGTCCTAGGCAATGCCATTATGAAATCCATACTAACATCCTCCCAAGGCCTACATGGGACTGGTAGGGGAGTGTAAGGTCCTGCTTGGAAAGAACTCTTGGCCTTTTGACAAACTCCACACCTTCTGAGCACTATTTGAACTTCTCCCATCATCTTAGGCCAGTGGAATTGATCTTGTAGTATGTCCACAGTTTTCTGAACCCCAAAGTGTCCTCCAAGGCCACTCCCATGTACCTCCTTGATCAATAGGTTCCTATAAGATCCTCTGGGAACACACAACTTGTTTCCTTTAAACAAGAATCCATTTTGCAAAGTGTATGGTGAGTCAATGGTTCTTGTTCCCTCTTTCTGTGCTAACCAATCTTCTGCAAAGTCTGGATCTTCTTGATACATGTCCTTCATAAACTCAAAGCCAAGAACCCTTTGCTCCATAGTTGATAGCAGAGTGTACCTCCTAGACAATGCATCAGCCACCACATTTTGTTTGCCCTCTTTGTACTTGCTAGAAAAGGTGAATGACTGAAGGAACTCCACCCACTTAGCATGTCTGTGACTGAGCTTATGCTGGCCTCCTATGTACTTCAATGCCTCATGATCAGAGTGTAAGACAAAAGGTTTGGGCTTCAGGTAATGACTCCAATGCCTCAGAGCTCTGACAAGAGCATAGAACTCTTTATCATATGTAGAATAGTTTAGCTTGGCACCACTTAGCTTTTCACTAAAGTAGGCTACAGGTTTCTTCTCTTGGATGAGGACAGCTCCAATTCCCACTCCACTTGCATCACATTCAACCTCAAATAGGCAATCAAAGTTTGGCAATCTTAGGATAGGTGCACTGCACAAGAGCTTCTTCATGTGTTTGAAAGCCTGTAAAGCATTCTCAGTCCAAGTGAACTCTCCCTTCTTCATGCACTCAGTGAGAGGTGCTGCAATGGTGCTGAAGTCCTTAATGAATCTTCTGTAGAAGGATGCTAAGCCATGGAATCCCCTTACTTCTGTAATACTCCTAGGGATAGGCCAAGACTGGACTGCCATGATCTTGTCTTGATCAACTGAAATGCCTCTACCAGATACCACATATCCTAGAAACTTGACTTCCTCAGTCATGAAGGTGCACTTATCAAGCTTCCCAAAGAGCTTGCTCTCCTTAAGTATTTCAAACACAGTCTCAAGATGCCTCAAATGATCATCCTTGCTCTTGCTGTAGATGAGGATATCATCAAAGTATACCACCACAAATCTCCCTAGGCAAGGCCTAAGCACTTCTGTCATCAATCTCATGAAGGTACTTGGGGCATTTGACAGGCCAAAGGGCATGACAAGCCACTCATAAAGGCCATGCTTTGTTTTGAAGGCTGTCTTCCACTCATCTCCTTCTCTGATCCTCAATTGATGGTAACCTTGCCTCAAGTCAATCTTAGAAAAGAACCTTGAGCCACTTAGCTCATCCAACATGTCATCAAGCCTAGGTATAGGGAACCTATACTTGACTGTGATGTTGTTGATAGCCCTGCTATCTATGCACATCCTCCAAGTCCCATCCTTCTTAGGAACCAACAATGCAGGCACAGCACAAGGGCTTAATGACTCCCTTACAAACCCTTTACTCATCAACTCTCCAACTTGCTTTTGTAGCTCTTGTGTAGCCTTAGGATCACATCTGTAGGCTGGTCTATTAGGTAGTACAGACCCTGGCACAAGGTCTATTTGGTGTTCAATCCCTCTCAAAGGGGGTAAGCCATCAGGAAGTTCCTCTGGAAACACTCCCTTGAACTGATCAATGAGGGGCTTAACATCTGCAGGGATCACCTTAGACTCTTCTTCCTGAACTTCCTTTGATAGCAGCATTACTATAGGTTGCTCCTCACTACACTCCTTGACCATTGCTGACTCAGATAGAAATACAACTCCACTAAAATCCTCAGCCATACTTGGACTTCCATAGCTCTTCTGGTGTGGTGGCAAGGGGGCTAATGTCACCTTCCTGCTCCCATGCTTGAAAGAATAGGTATTGCTTCTTCCTTGGTGTATGGAGCTTTTATCAAACTCCCATGGCCTTCCTAATAGCAAGTGACAGGCATCCATTGGAACCACATCACACAATACTTCATCCTTGTACACACTGCCAATGGAGAAAGGGACCATGCATTGCTTATCCACCTTAACCTCTGCTCCCTTACTCAGCCATCTCAACTTATAGGGGTGAGGGTGATCTTGAGTGCTCAACTTCAGCTTATCAACCATAGTAACAGAAGCCACATTGGTACAACTACCTCCATCTATAATAAGGTTACAAACCCTCCCTTGTATGGTACATCTGCTCCTGAAAATGAGGGACCTTTGATCCTCCTCCAAAGGTATCTGTTGTGAATGCATTACTCTCCATAGGACTAAGCTGTGGCCTGTGTCAGGGAGTGCCACTATTGCCTCCTGACTAGACTCTTCTTCCTCACTCACCACTTCTTCAACCTCAGGCTCATCCCTTTCATACTCAACTAGACCCTCTTTCTCCCAAGCCTCAACTTCCATTATGGTTAAGGTCTTCTTAGAAGGGCAATCCTTCCTGAAATGTCCATAGCCTTGACATTGGAAGCACCTAATTCTGTTCTCAGTCAATGAAGTGCTTGGCTTTTGACCCATGATGCCCTTACCCTTGTCTAAGATAGGTGGGGGTGCTGTCTTGGGGGTATCCATGGTTCTAAACCCACTATAAGGTCTGGTTTGAAAAGGCCTAACAGGTTTTGGTGTAGCAGGCTTAGTCTTCCCTATCTTCTCAATTCTCAGAGATAGGTTGACAACATCATCAAATGACCACAGAGGTTGCATCCTAACCTTGTTAGCAATGTTCTTATCTAGACCCTCTAAGTACCTAGCAATCCTTTGCTCAGGTTTCTCATTTATATCACATTGTAAGGTGAGTTGTTCAAACTCCCTCAGATAAGATTCAACAGGTTTGTCTCCTTGTTTCAACTTAGACAACTTGATAAACAGATCCTGGGTGTAATCCTTAGCAACAAATTTGTCTAACAGTTTCTTTTTCAGTTTAGTCCAAGACTTGATGGGTTCCTTACCTTCCCTAGCCCTTAACCCTTTCATAGTCTCATACCAAAGGGAAGCATACCCTTTCAGTTTAAGGATGGCTACTTTAAAAGACTTGGAATCATTGTATCCCTTGTACTCAAAGATCCTTTCTACTTCTCTAAGCCATTCTAACAAGTCATCAGGATTAAGACTACCAGAAAACTCAGGGATATCTACCTTAAGATGCTTGTCTGTGTTCCTGTGGATGGAAGCTCTGCTTCTTGTTGAGTCATCTGAGTCTGGGTACTCTTCATCATCAGGTGGCCTTCCTCTGCCTCCTCCTTGGCCTCTTCCACGTCCTCTACCTCTCCCTCCAGCAAGCAAATGGTTGCCTATAACTTGGTCCAAGGTTCTGGTTAGGGTGGTTACAATCCCAGCCAGATCCTCCATCCTTGCTTCTACTCCTGCTAGTCTCTCTTCACTCATTGGGCTATTTTTGTGTTTTTAAATGTAGTTAGGGAAAATGAACTCACTAAGACTCTCAACCAAAGCTCTGATAACCAATTTGGAGTGTAAACTACTAAGGTTCACAAGTGTTAAGTAAGCTTGATGAACTTGATTCAAACTGAGAACAAAACAAGTGACAAGGGATATTGTTTTAGGGATATTGAGTTGTTTAACTGAAAGACTCAGGGGATATGACTTAGAGACAATTCTCTACAGCAAAGCACAAGAGAAAAGGACTCAAAGACTGGATTTAGAGATAGTTTTTAAGTATTACAGCAAAGCACAAACACTCTAAACTAAACTCAACAGCAAGTAAGTTAACCACAGCAAAGCACAGGTATAACTTGACTCACAATACAAGGCACTGATCAAACACCTGGGAGATGTATCAGGCTTGTTTCAAACTACAGCTCTTAGCACAAGTTTGATAACATTGAGTGATTTCTCAAAGTTTAATTCATTCATTCATCAAAGTCTACTCAAACAAACATACAAGACCTCTTTATATAGAGGGGCTGATAACTTGTGAGCCATTGGATGCACAGATCATCCAAGGGCCAACTTAGGATTCAAACTACTACTACTGACACTAATTAAGAGCCTCATAATAGGACGAGCTCAACAACTATAAAGAACAGACACAAGACACAAAAACAGACTGAACAAAAAGCAAATAAAGCAGTTTTGGAGTTTTCCTGAAATGGAAATCTGTTGTTCTTGTTGCCTTGTTGCTTTGCCTGGATGTGTTGCTGCTCCTTGGGACTCCCTACTCTTATTAGGACATAGATAAGACCTGCCTTGGACGAGGACAAGTTGACTTAAACAAAAGGAAACCACAAACTGCCTTGTACTTTCTCTGTTTTTAATGGGTTTGCTGGACTCTAACTTGGGGTGTCTGTTTCATGGGTTTTTACTAGACTTCAAAAGGATTTGTCCTGGACAAACTTGTAGCTTAGTGGGTTGGCTTGATGGTAGGCCATGGTGGGGGTGGTTGGGATGCTCTGGTGTACCTCCTAGATACAGGGTTTGTGAATTGGTCTGTCTGAGCCTGATGGGTTTTGTTTCTGTCTTGTGTGGGTAATGTGGGTTGTGTTGGGGCTTGGCATGGGTTGTTGAGTCTTGGACTGTCTCCCTTACTGTTGTAGCTTGGCATGGTTTGGTCTTGGCTTGTCATAGCTTGTCGTTTGGACCTTGTAACTCTAGCTTCCATCTGAGGGGTCATTGGGGTTAGGCTTGCCTTTTTTGTGGCTTGATCATCAAGGCCCCTTGGGTGAGCTCCTGCTGCAGGAGAGTAACTGTCTGACCGGAAAATCTACCATATATCTCTTTCCGAGCGTGGCCACGCATTTACAGTAACTACTCCTCGAGTGGCCTAAAGATGTTTTTACCCAACGTGGGTGGACAATTCCTGTTGATCCATCTACTCTGTATGATGCAGATCACCATGATCCAGAAGAAGTCCATCGGCCTCCTTTTACGGCACGACCTAGAACATCAACCAAAACCAATCGGAAACTGCACCGACTCAGATAGACGGTCGCCAGTCAAAAGAATCGACTTATAGGAATAAGATAGAAGACCCTGCCACGACCAGGCATCAAATAATTGATTTAAGGGTCTCTACAATGTCACTGTCCGACAGAGTGTCATACAGTCTGTCTATGTAAACGACCAGTCATCTCCATGACCCCATGGTGCTGAACCAACCATCGATCGACTTACAATCTAGTCATATCGAGACGTCACCTCATTGAGTGACTAGGGACAAAATACTAAGTTCGTCCTGTTCACTTGAATTGGGTTCAACCTTTCTTTCAACCAATTCGGATAAACAAAGTATTAAAATTTAGTCAAACTAAATAAATGGAGTTTTTAATGAAACTCTAACAATGAATGCGATTATCAAATATTTGGAAAAATTGATACGCTATCAATAATTTCATATCTTATAATCTTTAGCAATTCAGGTACATATTTCAATCCCCATTGAAATGACATGACTATCATGTTCAGCCTGCAAAAAGCATGGCTAATGGATTAGCAATACTTGCATCTTTCCCATCGTTCTGATTGCTATTTCTCTTTGTCTACGTAATCTCATATTACATAAAACTTTTTGAGTACGTGTCTAGGTTTGAATCTAGACTTAGGACTCTTGGCCTAAAGGTAGCTCCCACTGTTTTACCAGTATAATGGGATAGGATATACAGCTATCTGAACTATTTCTAGTCCCTCCAATACTGTCGAATCCAAGCTACTTTCATATGCATCATCACATGACGCAATGTACTCCATTTCCGTTGTTAAATCCGCAATGATAAACTGCCTGGAACACTTCCAGCGGATACATGACATTTCTATTTGAAAATGTCACTCCTACTTGGAACCTTTCCAATAGTATTTTCTGTTTGGAACTCTTCCAACAGATAAATCTTCTA
This sequence comes from Heliosperma pusillum, assembly GCA_022085475.1. Lineage (NCBI taxonomy): Eukaryota > Viridiplantae > Streptophyta > Magnoliopsida > Caryophyllales > Caryophyllaceae > Heliosperma > Heliosperma pusillum. The sequence goes on along the minus strand of JAIUZE010073568.1, from coordinate 5,439 downwards.
TAAAACACAGCCAACTCGTGATTTCAAATCACTTTGATCAGTTTGGAAACTGAAGTCTGTGTAACCCTTACACGCAACTCATTTTAAACTCCAAACACATGGAACATATCTTTTAGTCCTTCGCAAGTACTAAGGATGTTCTTTATGGCTATCAAGTGACTCTCACTTGGATTTGATTGCAAATGATTCGTCATACTCAAAGCATGCGAAATGTCGGATTGAGTATACATCACAGCGTATATAATTGACCCCGCAGCGGAAGCAAAAGGACTCAATTATGATGTGTTCAACATCCTTGAACTAGTCAAACATCTTATCAATATAAGATTTTTGACTCAATGCCAATATCCTTTTAGATTTATCTCCATAAATCCAGATATCTAAAAGATGTATTCTACTTCTCCAAAATCTGTCATCATAAAAAATGATCAATATGTCTCCACATATAAGACTGATGAAAACAATATTACTCCCACTAAACTTCATGTATAAACATAATTCCTCGAGATATCGAGAAATATTTTATGACATGATTGACACACTAATTTCAACTCTTTAGTGCTTACTTAAGACATCCTCTTAAGCTTGCAAATTAACTTAGGATAGTTAGGATCTACGAACCCACAGGTGAATATAAAATATACTACCTCTTCTAGAATCGTATTCGAGAAGGTGGTTCTTGAGGTCCAATTGACATCATACTATTATGATATGCTGTAATCGCCAAGTATATTCGAATGGATCAAAAATTAAGGTTGGTGCAAAACTCTTTGCCTACCAAGTTATCTTTGAAAACATTTTAATGTTTATCCATGCAAATTTCGATCTTAAAAATCAATTTACATTGAAGAGGTCGTACTTCTTCAAGTAAAATTTACCAGGTCACATACCTGACCATCATGCATGGAGTCCATTACGAATCGTATGACTCTAAGCCATATCAAGAAGTTGGGACTAAAAACAGTCTTTTATAAGTCGCATATTAGAATTCATCACTATAAAGGAGCGATAAAATTCCACCTGACCTCCTAGGTTCCGAAGAAACAACTACTGAACAAGCAATGAGGAAAACTTTTTCCGGACCTTATGCTCAGTTTGTGGCTCTTGAAACATTTTCTCCCACTCTGTCTTATCAAGAAATAATCGTATTTTTTATTGAAAGACAGCATCACGAGTCACAAACGCTTTGTTCTCGTGGTCAATGTGGGATTATTGAGCACTTGTTTCATTCAAATAACTTATAAATTAGGTACGCTACCTACCCATATCGTATATGGAATGAAATCAGACTGTTTTAAATGTGTTTTAATATGGTGGGAAAAGAAATAGCAGACAAAAAATATTAAGATCCCAAGGTTAGTCAAATGGCTCATTTTGACTTGATAAAGACAAAACCATATCGTATAAGGTTCTTTTTCTCTAATCAACAACACCTTATCTAATAATGTGTGTTAGAGAAGTTAACTTGTGAAACTATTTCACAATACTTTTGGTGAACATCAAAGTCAATACTTAGATATTTATAGTTATGAGCACTTGTTTCATTCAAATAACTTATAAATTAGGTACGCTACCTACCCATATCGCATATGAAATGAGATCAGACAGTTTTAAATGTGTTTTAATATGGTGGGAAAAGAAATAGCAGACAAAAAATATTAAGATCCCAAGGTTAGTCAAATGGCTCATTTTGACTTGATAAAGACAAAACCATATCGTATAAAGTTCTTTTTCTCTATTCAACAACACCTTATCTAATAATGTGTGTTAGAGAAGTTAACTTAAGAAACCATTTCACAATACTTTTGGTGAAAATCAAAGTCAATACTTAGATATTTATAGTTACGAACTAGTCGTAAGTCCTTGATCTAATGTTCTAGTGGTTAACTACTTCTCATTGAAGCTCTTTGAACTTTTCAAAGATTTCTCTTAGCACCTCATTAAGTAGAATCAAACATAATATCTACTTAATTCGTCGGTAAATCAAGTGAAGTAATCATTACCATCTCTGGTTGTGTTTGTTATTGGACCGCACATATTCTTGTGTAATGGGGCCAATAAATTACTAGTTGGATTTCCTTTTCAACAAAAGGGCACGAATCATCTTGCCTTGAATACAAGATTCGCACGCACCATAAGATTCAAAATCAGATGGTTTAGGGATAGTTGTCAATACTAGCCTCTTAATGTGCAACACAATCCAGAATTAAGATTAGACATGGGTCACCAATTTTGAGCCTTTTTTCAATCTTTATGACAAGTAATTTCCAGTTTAGGTCAAGAATATAATTACCTTTGATTGGTATGGTTATAACCATGGACCAAGTAAAGGCATAAAAAGATACAACGCTTGTTCCATTCACAAAAGTGAAACACTTGTGTTGTACACTAAAGTGGATACTATATTCTTTATTTAGAGGTCATGTACATAATAACGTTTATTAAAGTATACCTCTAAATCCAAAACTAGATTGATCACATTATAACTTTTATATGTTTCTATAGAAATAAAACTACAATAGTTATATTTCCCTTGTAGGTCGATATTTAATTATGGTTAGTCGTCGCACGAATCATTATTATATGCATTGAATACATTGATGAAAACCATAATGGATATCTAATACCCAAAAATATTTGCATTTAGCAAAATTAATGTCGATCATACAGATATTATGGGTGAAAAAATTACACCTAATTTCTAACTCTTTAGAAAACTTTGGGAAGATTCTTTTCTTGTGTCCTACACTGTAAAATAGAATCGTCAAAAGTTGGGTTCGACACCTTGCTTGGGTTTTGACTTTTTACTATTCAAAATAGTCTTGCCTTTTTCCCTTGCCTTGTGTCAAAGTCGAGCCAACCTACTCTTGAACCTTGTCTTAACAATTTAAGAATATAAACATCATTCTTAGTGCTCCCACTCACTTTCATGAATCTCTACTTAGACACGTATATTAGAATTATTGTGAAGACTATTCTTCATTTCATTCATGGTTTTACCTTCAAAAGGATAAACCTTTCATGAAGTGACTACGGTATTTGGTTATTCACGATTTTAAATAAATCGATTAACCTAGTCGTCCCAACTTATTTGGCCTCTTTTGAGGTAAGCCTCGATAAGGAGCATAATGACGACATACCAAAATACAAATATTTTCTTTGGAGCAAAAATTGATGTACCATTGTTATGAGAAGACGTCACTAAAAATCAAAACGTTTTTGACTAAGTGTGACTTATTCATTTACTCTTCATAAGAGACATTTGCAATGGTGAATATGAGGATCAAAAGATAAAAATTCATTTTGTCTTTAGCTACGGTGGTTTAAACGGAGATCGCAATCAATATACTACCGTATAAAATAATGGAAACCCTTTCCATGATTGAACGGATTTACAAGTTCATAGAAGGATAAAATATTTGTCATTTGCGCGTATAAAATAAATATCAACGGAAAATAAACATTCATTGCTTAAATATAATTTACTTGTAAAACAATTTTAACAAGTCACTCATATAATGACCCCTCACGAAATTATATAAGTGATTCCAAGACCCATCTTTAGACAAAAAATAGTCATCGTATGCTACCTTTATCTAAAAAATGGTAAGTCAATACTTGACTAATTCTACCCTTAGAACTCTTGGTTGACGGATTTCAACTAAATCCATCTCCTAGTCCAAAGATAACGCTTATCTCGTTGAGTCCAATCCAATTTTAGCTTGTGATCGTATCACCCTACTTACCCGAGGTAAAAGGGACCCACGAGCGTGGTAGCCCTAATGAACACGGGGTTCATAGGTGCTTCAATTGGTAAGGCTAAATCTCAATTTTTTTTTAAGTTATGTGAGAGGTCTTGTCAATTTAGTTATTAATTCCCTATATGCGAACTAAGTCGGTGAATTTTGAATAACTTTGAATTGACAATCGAGAAATAAAAATGCATGTTGGCGATTTTGGCATGTGCGGAAAAACATAAAGCAAGAAAATAATAAATCCTAGTATGGCCACCTAGCTAATCTAATTAACTAGTAGATTACAAAATCGAAAACCAACTCCTTGGCCCCTTGCCTCTTCATGGCACCGTCTTTTGGAACACCGACTTCGGGAATCTCCGTCTTTATAATAATTAATTACAAAAAGATACAAATAAAAATTCCTATTATACATTCGATCTTAAAAATGAAATTAAATTATTACAAACGGCGATACGATATCGCAAATAAAATTACAACCGAATCGGTATTCCCTTACATTACGGGTAATACCGATTAAAATAATCTAGGCCATACTAGGTACAACTTGCATTAAAAATTAAATAAATGACATTCATTCATTCAACACTAACAACATAACTAAAATGTTGTAAAAAAAACTCATGCCAAACTCGCCCTTAATACTTATCATGTTCATTCTAGCTCGGTTTTATGGATTTTATCGATTTTTAACCATTAAAAATCAATAATCAACACTTAAATCGTATTTAAGCTCAAACTAAATACCTAAACTGATTTAGAACTCAAAATTAGTCCCCACTAATTTTTTTTATATTTAATTAGTTCGAATTGATCGTATTTGCTAAATATAAAGGTTTAATCATAACATTTATGAAGTAAACCCAAAATAAAAATCAAAAAAATTTGAAATCAAAAATTTTGTACATTCTGGAACATTTCCAGGAACTCTAAAAACAGAAAAAAAAATTGCCCAAAAATTTTGAATAAATTTTATGAACAAATAACATAGTATTCAACGGTTTTATCAAATAAAAACCATTAAATATAGTAAAACAGTGAAACAAATTATACAATTTCACCAAGATGATATAAATTAGATTATAAAATGTACCAAAAAATTTCAAGACCAGAAAATGACGTTTCAATTTTATGAACATAATAATCTCACTTTATTGACTTTTATCTTATAAAAATCAATCATCATGCAAAACTTAATTAAACGTCACGAAATTTTACATACAGAATGTACAACATGCATGTGAGATCATATACAAATTCATGGCCAGAATCAACATGCAACTATTGTTAGGTAACTTTTAACATAAAATATGCATATTAACATGATTTGAGGTCAGTAGGTATGCATGCAAATCAAAAATTTCGTGCAAACCAGTTTTTAACACAAATGTTTAATTTTACCCAAGTTATCGTATAACTCGATTTTAATGCTTAAAATCGACATGCATGTAACAATTGAGCTCTGATACCACATGAAAGTCCTAGACCTCTAATTAGACTCCTCTAATTAGTTCATTAAATTACATTAACTTAATGATTTAGGATGTAGTTATCATGCATGCAAATATAAAAGCATAAAAGAAAAGATAAGACGAAAACATCCTTACATGGGGTATTTTCGGTTCAATATGGGCACAATAAGAACTCCTTCTTATTGTTCTTGAGCAGGAAATTAATGGATGAT
>JAIUZE010073566.1:0-31381 GCA_022085475.1 Heliosperma pusillum | reverse complement strand
GTATATGTTCACCGTCGATAGCTTTTGTGTCCCGGCTTGGTGGGTTTATATCCAAGGCGGGGCATGGTTGCCTAAGAGTTTCACTTTGGGAATGGAGCCAGCTTAAGTACTAGCCATCTCTGCTTAGGGGGTCGCCTAGTAGAGTTTCTCGTGTACGGTTATGTCATGAGACGGGGAATGGAATATCTGTTGTCGCTAGGTCTGATCAGTCTAGGACTAGGATGTTTTCCTACCTTGTGGTATAGCCTCGAGTTACAGAAGTCGTCTATTGACTGTGCTAAGAACTTATGCCTGTTTGTAGAAGTATTGGTCTTTCATGTTTGTATGATTCTATGAATCTTAAAAGGTGAGATGCAAGCCGGCTAAGGTTGATAGAGTTTGGATTACCGATTGTTAACTGATTCACATGATATTATGTTTGATTAGGGTTTGAGTGTATCATGGCCATGTTAACGGTACCCTCTGAGCTAGCATACCAGCTTCCCTACCTCGTGTTATAGTTTATTATCGGATTCACATGATAGCTTTCATATGCTAGGTTATATGTTAGTTAATTGTTTCATAACATGAAAAGCATATCATATATGTTAAGGTTTTGTATTTTCTATATACATTGCTTTTATGTTATTCATGTTTCATTAAACTCGACATTTCGTGGCTGGGAGAACTCGGAGTTAATCCCCACTGACTGTGGCTTCCGTGTTTATATTTAATGCGGTTGGCAGGTTTGTGATGCATACATTGGGTACATTGACGAGCTAGCGAGCGAAGTATTTACCTTGGACCTATATTCGGTTCTTTAGGATTGTATATTATTATACACTCTTTTATTTCCGTATTTATACGGGAGATATGTTTCCCGTCTTGTATATTTCTTTTGTATAATATTATTTACGTTTTGTAATGAACCTTTTTATTTATGACACCTTCGTTATGTATTCTCATATTTTATTTAGTTAAATTATTTTTTTTTCTTTCCGCAAATTTGAGGGTGTCACAACGTATTCATTGAACACGGATATGCGCCGTCTTCAATGATACCAACTGTTACTTAATTTACGAGGAGGAATAATAATCAAGTCTTAACAATAACTAAAATATAATAAATTAAATTGAGAACTCAAAAAATGATCTCTTCTGAAAAAACCCTAGCTCTCTTTTAGACAACGACCAATGCAATCGATCTACTAAAAAGTTCAAATGAATCAGTGCATTGGGACGACATCAATGGAAGGGGCGGATTTCTATGATGTATCCCAGGTACCGGATAGTGCTGAGCCGGTTGTGCAATTTCCCCCATCGAGGAAGGCCTCTTATAAGGATTCACTTAATAATGGCGTTTTGCCTTCTTTTGCGATTAATCAGGGATTAGGTTTCAATACAATTGAACAATATCATCTAAAAGGATGAGCACACATTATAGAGGATGAGCACGTTCGCCGTCTGAGTTGATTTCCTTGGTCCATTGTCATATTCGAATTGTGAGCTTGTGTTATTGATGATTTGGATGTTTGATGCATGATTGAAATGTCTTGGACCATGTCACATTCAATTCGATTGTGGTATGTTGATTTTTTCTACTCCACCATGTGGTTGACTTGGTGTGTTCATGATGATCATTATTTATATACATATTTTATGCTTCCCTTAGTTACATATAATTTGATTTACCGTCTTTAATTACTTATTTCTATGCTATTTTAGCTAGAATATCAATTCTGTCGTTCTATTATGTTTTAATGCAGATTGGATGCATTTGGAGCTTTTTGAGTTGATATGGAGCATGGCGGAGTTGGATCGTAGAAGGTTAGGCACGGGAATCGAGAGCGGTAAAGAAGGAATGAAGAAAAACGAAGAAGCAAGCCATTTTGAAGGCTGCTCGATCAAACATTCCTTTGCTCGATCGAGGTTGCTCGATCGAGCAACATACCCTTGCTCAATCGAGCAACCCAGTTTTTGACAGAATTCGGCTTTCCTAAAATTAGTTTAACCTAGTTTAGTAGATTGTTATTATAAAAGAAAAACTAGTCTTTCATAATTAGGGGTGCTTTAATATTAGAAACTCAAGTTTTCTTTGCTTTGCCTCTGGATTTTATCACCAAGACAATTGTCTTTAGTTCAAGCTTGTAATCGGTATTCTTTAATCTTCTTTGTTATTCAGTTAATTACCCGCTAGTTCTTTAATTATTCTTTGTTAATCCTTTCATTATTGTTAATCATGTTTACTTTATTTATTACCGTTGTTGTTAATATCGTTATGAGTAGCTAAATTCCTTTCTAGGGTTGAAAGGGGATTTAGGATTGTTAGAAGGGGTAGACTAGTTAATTGAATTGCAATTGCATGGTTATCGTTTGATTATCGTTTTAATTCTAGTTGTTTGATTACTGACCATGATTAATTAACTAGTCTCGCGAATTAGGATTAACACCGACCGGGTTAAGAATAAGATAGGCTACGATAATTGAATAGAACTCGTTTAATGATAGTGACCGCATGTTAGATTGTAGATCTAAAGGGCATAATTGAATCGATCGATCTTGTGACCTTAGATAACTTTATTGCATGATAGTTGATTACGCCCTTATCTCTGAACAATAATCCTAGTGAACCTGAGACCCTAGACTTTAAATCTTATTGTTTTAGATCTTTATTTTTGTTGTTTGTTATTTATTGTTATTGTTTGCTATTAGTTTAGAAATACAAATCTTAAACCCCGAAATTGTTACTTAAGAGACAATCCTAGTTTAACAGATTAGAATACTACTGCCTCCCTGTGGATTCGATACCTTGCTTACCGCTGACTATTAGTTAGTTCTGAATTAGGATTACTTTGATTAAGGAGACGCGACTTTAACCTTATCAGTTTATTGTGTTCAATTCTTTTACCATTTGCGGTGATCCACTTGAAGTTTCTGGTCTTGTGGGGGAGTAGTGGTCTAACGGGTATTTAGAGATGATGCTGATGGGTCTATGCTCGGGTGCAGAAGACGGCGTGAATGAATCTTAGAGGTCTCGGAGTGTCGGTTTAGTCAGAGGTGGAATCTTGTAAACTTTAAGTCGTTTGTTTATTGGTTGGCTTGTATCTCAGTTCTATTTATTATTTTACTTCTCTTATTATTTTGATCGCGTTGGTATGTATCACCTCCGAAAATCGAGAATGTAGCACTCCCGTCCACTAGGGTTGGCCTACTTAAGGCTCCCGGGTGAACGGTGGTTTTACAACATGCTTCCATAAGATCGAAATCCTTAGAAAGCATTAGAACTTGCACATAGTTGGTATCGACCTTGTGTACACGAGAGCTAGCTTGTGTTGTTAGAGAGATTGTTAGACAAGAAACTCAACCTACCGTGTGTAAATGAGACTACCTTTCGACAATTAAACCCAGCTCTCTAAACCCTGTCGTTTACCCACCACGCCAGATCGAAAAATACAGTATGTTCGGTCCAAGATCGATTTTTTAAAGCCTAGTCTTAAATATCTTATCCGGGTATGGATTGATGCTCTCCCTAATAGTATCATTAGCCGCTTTAACATTAACGAATTTTGATGACCATAAGTTTCCGGGCAAGTTTAATCTGATCGATCCTTTTCGCTTCCTTCACCATCAACAACTCTTTCGAAATCCTCCCTATGGATCAATATCCTTTCGAAATCCGGGCAAGTGCATGATTCTTGTAGAACTAGAAGTGCATTTACCTTCTTGTGCAGCACGGAAGAGAGGTGATGAATCTCCGTTGTCAGTTGGGCAACTTCAAAGTGAACATAAATTAAAAATGATATAAAGCATGAATGACAAGATGCCATGAAATTGTACATATACATAAATTCACATAGTTATGAAGCAACAATTTTAGAGGCCTCCTAAGAAGTGGTTCACCATCCTCAGAAAACAAATCCATATGCCCGTGCATCTGGTTCCAACAAGACGTTTCAGACTCATAGATGTCATTCATAATTTTATGTGAGCACAAAAGGCTGCTCCGAAATGCTGACAAAAATGTTCATTCTGGTTGCGTTCGGTTTGGACATATCATCTATTTTTTTGGTTGGCTACTGAAACTCCCTCATCAGCTTTAGGCAAGGTTATATATCCCAAATGTTAATTGACAGGTGGAAATTTTATAACACATATAAAAGTGAGGACAGCCTGCGAAAAGAAAGAAACTATGCAACACCGATTTTTAAAGATACAAAGGGCAGACTACATTTAGAGAAGAGCAAGAAGTTAAGATTATTGAAACAATATGTTGGTAATTTCTCTGTAATAAATTCACCTTAACGCCCAGACTCTACATGCCTGTAAGGCTGTCAGTGTTTCAAGTATTAAAGGTAAAGGTAAATTTGTTCTGTGTAGGGCAACGAAGTTAGAACAAGATACAAATTTGATTGCTTACTCTGCACTCGCGTCGATCCACAATCTGACTCAGACATCTTGAACTCATCTCGCACTTTTTTCAGCTCAATCTTCAATTTCTCAGCAGTGGACATGTTATCTGGATGGAAGTACTGCAACATTGTTCACAGATAGACATTTTTTCATCAGATCATAATCACTTTAGCTCTCTCAATCAAGAAGCTATAAAATAGCGTTGACGTAGCTTATCAGCCACCTATAGCATATTAAGACTTAAGAAGCATAAATAGAGGACGAATCGTGATTGGAAAAAAACCCAAGAAAATATCTTAAGGTGGCGTTTGGAAACCATGATTTCATTTCAATTTGTTAATTGGAAATATGAAAATCAAAATCATGAATTGCAAATTTAAATTCTTTATTTGGCAAAACAAGGTATTAAGAAATCAAAATTTTGAAATCCAAATTATGTGTTTGGCAAGATAAAAAATTTGAGAATCCTGATTTGTACAAATACAACATATATCTATTACCATTCAAATTATGTGTTTGCAAGGCCAAAACTTTTGCAGAGTGAACAACACAAAAAAAGAACACAAAAAAGTCGGAAAGTTACACTTTTCCTGAAACTGAGTCGGAAAGTAAAGTATGGTACCACAATGTATACACAATTTGACAGCCACAATTACAATTTCAAAAGAGTAGCTCATAAACACAAAATCTAGAGGACGTTGTTGTCAAAAGAAAATCTAGACGGCATTAAAGAACGTCTCTAATCTCCACTAATCTTGGAAAATATTAACCGTCAGCAAGACACAGCAAGATCCAATCCAATTTTTGTTGCTCGGGAAGGTCCTTCAACATTTGAAACTCTTTTGGAGAGCTCATTAGTATCTTCACAGCTCTTAATATTTGATGAGGGAGGATGCCGTACACATTGGAAACTTCATCATATACTTCTTTCCCGCTCAATGATGCAGGTTTGACTTTGTTATCAACAAAAGTTTGAAACGAGTTAGCAAAACTAGCAACAGCTTCGGCCAATACATCTCGTTTTTGCTTTTTCTTGGAACTAGCAACAGCTATCAGCACTTGAACTACCACCATCTACTTCATCATCCATCGTTGCAACGCCTTCTTCATGATGCTCAACTCCGTCACCAAGAGCTCGATCCGGGCCAACCAACACACAAATATCATCCCAATGTTCAATATGTTTGTTGAAATAAAGAGATGCTGATGGGTTATCCTGCAAAATCAAAGATGAAATAGACTGTACTCCTTATCCAACTACAGGTGTTCATTTTCGATGCTTTAAGTTCCTATTTCAAACATAACTCCTTGTTTTTCCTGTAACTTATGAATCACAGACTTCGCTACACAGGAAGTCTGTTAGAGTGTCGAACACAACACTTTCGTAAGAAAAGAAACAAAAAAACACATGATTTAGGCCTAAATTGAAATGTCTGATTGCTGTTTTGTGTCATATCCATCTGTCATTTCGTCTTAAAATTAGACTTGAGGATTAAAATTAGAAACAAAATAAACGTAACTTATCAAAAATGAGGATTAAAATTAGACTTGAAGCAATGACAAGGCGTAAGGAAAATAACTTTATAAAAGAAGAGATTAAAGTAACTAACCTGTGTGTACTTTGTCCACTCTGTCATTTCGTCTAAAGTAACTAATATCATCTTTCTTTCATCATCCCACTTAAACTTAGTCTTGCTTCTTATCTCCATAACGTCTCCATAATGCCTTTTCCAAATTTTGACTCGATTTCTCACGTTTTCAGTGGTAAGGCACATATCCATCTTGCTTTTTATCTCATCGACTACGGCTTGGTAAGCTTGAGGCTTCCAGTCACCATCAGCTTTGTTTCCTTGAACTATTTGATTATACAATACTGAAATTAGAATAGCGTCCATTTGGTTATTCCACGAAACATAGCTTCTTTTCTTGGATTGCCTAGAAGCTAAAACGTGCTTTTGTTTTTCCGTCATTACCTATAAGAGAGGAAGATGTAAGTTCATAGTAATCATGAAAGCTTTTAACTAATAGCATGTAAAGATAAGTTATACAAACAATGTTAACAGCAAATAAACAGCAACAAGCACTCACACAACAAAACACATATCAATGAATACTTTACTTATGAGTGACACTGTTTATCCAAGTTTCATTTCAGATTACAGTAATAATAATAGTTGAAGAAGTAGCGATCTCTTACAATACCTTGCTCTACTAGCTCGATAACTTTTCCACATTTTTTTTGCAAGCTCGTCCCTAAATTTATTCCACTCCTCTGTTTGTTGGGCACTAACTACATAACCTTCATCTTCCTCTTCTTCAGTATGGGCATTTTGTAGATCTTGTTCAACCTCAGCCATAAGAGCCGTCTCATCCATTTTTTCGAATCGTAAAAAGTTGTGAAGAATGAAACAAGCATTTATGATTCGAACTTGAGTTTTTTATCAAAAAAACTACTAGTTCTCAAGATAGCCCAACGTTTTTTTATCAAAAACTTCAACGTTTTTTCAAAAAAACTACTTGTTCAACGTTTTTTCATCGTCCTCTTCCTCTATCCTAACCTGTTTCCTTGAAACCCGTGAACTACTTTCATCAGACATATTACTCTATACCAAACATATGAAAATTATCAGCATTACCGACATAATAAACAATTCATAAAATTATCAGCATTACCGACATAGCATATCCAGCATACAAATTCATAAAATTGTTATCCAGCATATCCAGCAATTATCTATATCAAATAAAACAGGAATAACTAGTTTGCTAATACACAATAAAGACAACAATTATCACCATTAACAACATAGTTTACCGTTTCATCTATATATTATTGACAATATTAAGTTGCTGCTAAGGATCGTCATTGATATTTGATAGTAATCGGTGTCAATAAATTGTGATTACTCGACGATAACAATAACTAAGACGGATTTAGTAAGCAAAAAACGCATAAACGTAAAAAATGAAAATCGATTCTACCATTAATTAAACAAACCCTAGAAATAAAATTGGAGCGTTTTGATAGTATAAAGATGAGCGAACTCACTATAATTCGGCGAAGATTAGATTCGTTGATGATCGTAATGCAAAAATCCTATCAATTGGACTTGTTTTTGTTGAATTTCATCACCATGAAAGCTAAGTTGAAGAAAGGAGGAGGGAGTTGTCGTAAGAGGAAGGGAAGAATTGTGAGAATTTAGAATGACATGCTTGATGGTGTCATTTGATATGGACCATTTCATTAGGCTTTGAATTTACTTGGATTTTTGGGAAATGCAAATCCAAATATTTTTTGCTTTCCAAACAATGTATTTGGGCTGAATACTCATTTTAGAATAAATTCCAGGTTCCCAAACAGCCCATAAATGAAATACATATAGGAAAATATTATCTTTTCAGTTAAATGTTACTGAGGAGCCCCAGAAGGAGACAACATGAAACCTGGCATGAAAAAGCAGAAAGACTGCAAATTTAGCATCGAACACTACCAACAGAGAGTCTTTCTAAGACCACCCCCAAGCAAGGTCAATAGGTAGGTCATGACCTTGCTTGGTCATGGTAATTACATCATTAAGAAAGATAATCTTGTGACCTTATTTTGTTAATTTGTGACCAAACTCATATATGGTCAATTTGTGACATTGCTTGATACAAATTGACCTCATTTGTGACCACTTGTGTGTACCATTTCTATTGGTTGAATATTGAAGAACAAAAAAAAAGGGTGCATATTTTGTTAAATTGTTTATTTAAATTTTGAGGAAATCAATTTATATTAGTATATAAATTTTTGGCCCAATTTTTTTTGCAAATCATTTATTTAAATTTTCGTCGTTCAAATATACCCGTTGGATTAATTATAATATAGTCGTTGGATCGAATATAACCGTTGGATTAATTATATTAACGGTTCGTACAAATTCATGTGAAATTCGTGATTGTGCAACTCATAACGCATTAAAAATGATCTTATTGAGCATATTTGGCAAAACTTTCGTAACTAAAAGGGGCTTTTAATGCATTTCGTAGTATTCAATGTTTTAAATTTTTATTTTTTTTAATTATGTATGCGTTATTTTATATGTGAAATTATGTTTTTCCAATTTTTTTTTAATTGTTAATGAAATCGTCTAATAATTTTTCGAAATAATAAAATTGTTATTTAATATTTTTTTCCCGTAAAGTAACTCATAAGATTAACATAGCCATAAAATATTGGGGTATTTTTATTCAATTAAGATATTTACAATAATAGAAAAAAAAAATATTTATAAAATGTTAGGAAAAATAATTAGAAAAGTATGAGAGAGAAAAGTGGGGTAGAGAATGTGGGAAATGATTGGGAATGATGTGAAGTGGAAAATGATTGGGTTGATGACCTAAGTCGTGACCTTCTGCTTGGGAGGGTAAAAGTAGGTCAAGATAATTAATGTGAGATTAAGAGTAAAACCGGGTCGCGACCTAGTTAGCGCGACCTCTGCTTGGGGATGGTCTAAGGTCCTTGTATTCTCCCTAACAAGCATACAATCAATACTCTGAAACATGCTGAAAGATCAGGGCTTTGTCCCGATTCATGAAAGAAACACACCATCCCATAAAACACACACAACTTATTATCTTCCTAATGCTTTCGACAGATATATTCAATTCCTTACCTACTTCAAATATTCAACTTTAAAACCTTGCATTTGAACGCGGCTATTAACCTGTGGCATACATACACAGATACACTACTAAATACTTTATAGGACGACTTAAGATTAACCCATTCCCGAGCAAATATTTAAACAGAAGAAAGTTACCACATCCTGAATTACAATAAAAATACAATTAACTCGAAATACATCCTGAATTACATCCTGAATTACAAGCTACGACGTACAAGAACGTTGATACAATCAGCCCCGATAATACAATTAACTCAAAATGATCAATAAACAACAACAACACAGTTAAGCAAGCACCTACTACTTCATAAACAAAATCAATAACAATTAAAAAAAAACACTCACCCTTACTGACATCCTTAGCACGCCGAATCATTTCAATACCATTTCTCAAATCCCCTAATTCGAGACCGCCCGTGGTATTACCGAATTTCTTACTTTTTCTGTCTTCTTCAATCTCCTTAAGCTTTGCTAACCTCTCCGGCACTTCCGAGAACGAAAACCAACCTCCTCACCTTCCTTCTTATTTTTATTTTTCGACAAAGCCGACAAATCGGGCCTCAATTCCTTCAATTCCTTGCCCAATTCAGCAGCGGACATGTTATCTGGATGGAAGTACTGCAGCATTGTTCACAGATAGACATTTTTTCATCAGATCATAATCACTTTAGCTTTCTCAATCAAGAAGCTATATAAAAGCGTTGAAGTAGCTTACCAGCCACCTATAACATGTTAAGACTTAAGAAGCATAAATAGAGGACGAATCGTTATTGGAAAAACCCAAGAAAATATCTTAAATGAAATACATATAGGAAAATATTACCTTTTCAGTTAAATGTTCCTGAGGATCCCCAGAAGGAGACAGCATGAAACCTGGCATGAAAAAGCAGAAAGACTGCAAATTTAGCATCGAACACTACCAACAGAGAGTCTTTCTAATGTCCTTGTATTCTCCCTAACAAGCATACAATCAATACTCTGAAACATGCTGAAAGATCAGGGCTTTGTCTCGATTCATGAAAGAAACACACCATCCCATAAAACACACACAACTTATTATCTTCCTAAGGCTTTCGACATATATATTCAATTCCTTACCTACTTCAAATATTCGACTTTAAAACCTTGCATTTGAACGCGGCTATTATCCTGTGACATACATACACAGATACACTACTAAATACTTTATAGGACGACTTAAGATTAACCCATTCCCGAGCAAATATTTAAACAGAAGAAAGTTACCACATCCTGAATTACAATAAAAATACAATTAACTCGAAATACATCCTGAATTACATCCTGAATTACAAGCTACCACGTACAACGTTGATACAATCAGCCCCGATAATACAATTAACTCAAAATGATCAATAAACAACAGCAACACAGTTAAGCAAGCACCTACTACGTCATAAACAAAATCAATAACAATTAAAAAAAAAACACTCACCCTTACTGACATCCTTAGCACGCCGAATCATTTCAATACCATTTCTCAAATCCCCTAATTCGAGACCGCCCATGGTATTACCGAATTTCTTACTTTTTCTGTCTTCTTCAATTTCCTTAAGCTTTGCTAACCTCTCCTCACCTTCCTTCTTCTTATTCTTATTTTTCGACAAAGCCGACAAATCGGGCCTCAATTCCTTCAATTCCTTCAATTCCTTTCCCAATTCTGCATGACTATAGACCTTCATCAACTCAAATTTGGACGCATCATCCTCATCCTCATCCGATTTCGATTTCTTCTCCTTTTCCCTAATCTCCTTCCCAAATGTTACACTTGGCAAATTATCAAGTGATCCACCAATCACCCTACTCGTATTAGTATTACCATTACTATTAGTATTCCCCATTGATGGATTGATCTTCAAGCTCTGTTTATAAATATTCAAGAATTGCCGGTTCACATTATTATCGACTTTTATTTCCCTTATGTTCATCAAACTCTCTCTCATTTTATCGAAAGACAAATTACCGCAATTGACAAAGTTAGAGTTAGGATTAGGGTTAGGGATATTTGGTGAGGTGCGACTGCGAAACTCAATTAAATTCCTTCGGATTTCATCAAGGGTTGTACGATTTGAGGATTGTTGTTGTTGTTGTTGTTGATGGTCGGATTTGGGTTTGATTTGGGAAAAGTAAGATGAAAAGCTGGAGGGTTTAGCAGAGTGATTGCCGTCATTATCGTTGTTGGAGGAAGAAGAAGAGTATAGGAGAGAGAAATTGAAGAGGGTAAGATGAGATTTGAGATTAAGATGGTGAGATTTGCGGCGCAGAGCTATGGACGCCATTGATGAATGCTTTAAGTTCCTTGTGATTTGGGGGTTTTACGCATAAACCCTAATTGGCGATTATGAACCTATGATGTTTCAGTGACTGAGGGGAAATGGTTGCTTACGCTAGTAGTCGGATACTGCGTTTTACTTTTACTTTTTTTTTTGTGAGAGGGATCGAGGGAGGGAAATGGAGCTATCAAAATTCAATCTGACGGGTAACTATAGATCGATCGACTATTTTGTTACTAATCGGTTTTTCTAAATACTTAATCACAAATTCATTGAAGACGGGCTGGATCCTTTCTCATGGATATGTGTCGTCTTCAATGAGACCAACTATTAATTAATCTACGAGGAGGAATAATAATCAAGTCATAACAATAACTAAAATATAATACTTCCTCCATTCTCAAATGATGTACCCATTTTGTGAATATATGTGAAGTATATTTTAATAAAATGGGTACATCATAGGAGAACGGAGGAAATAAATTAAATTGAGAACTCAAAAAATGCTCTCTTCCGAAAGAAACCCTAGCTCTCTTTTAGACAACGACCAATGCAATCGATCTACTAAAAGTTCAAAATGAATCAATGCATTGGGACGACATCAATGGAAGGGGCGGATTTCTATGATGTATCCCAGGTACCGAATAGTGTTGAGCCGGCTGTGCAATTTCCCCCGTTGAGGAAGGCCTCTTATAAGGATTCACTTAATAATGCGTTTTGCCTTCTTTTGCGATTAATGAGGGATTAGGTTTTAATACAATTAAACAATACTTCGTATCATCTAAGAGGATAAGTCAGATGATGATGTCAAAGACCCGGCGGTCGCCACGAATCCCACATGTCCTACCATTCTGTTAACGAAAGAAGAAAAGCAAAGGATCAGTCTGCAATGGAAGGACTCCTTCATTATCAAAATGCTTGATAAAAATATTTCACTGGTACGGATGAACCAATGCGTTTTCTTACAACTTGGATACTTATACCTAGCCACTGTTGTCTCGGTTTCGCATGAGCGGTAAAGTCTTGATCATACAGTATGAAGGTTTTCGATAAATATGTTACAAGTGTGGAAAGCTTTGACACAATGACCCCAAATGTCCTCTATTTGGATCTGCTCCTGATAGTGAGGCATTCAAAGTAGACCAAGGAAAACAGGTTTGGAACATGGTCAACAATGCTAGTTCGAGTATCCAAGCAGGTGTTATGAAGGATAATGAAACTTATGGATGCATGTTAAGAAACCGACTCGTCGTAATGGGTTTCGACGGATAAAGATAAAGACTCAAATGATAATGCAAACCACGCTCACATTCCTCAAGTTCAAATTCTAAGAAATCCTAATCGAACTGCAAGATCAAGATTTGGGGCATTAGAAGATGATGCCACAGAAGGTCCTGACAAAGGGGGCGATTTGAATACTTTAGGGGCCCCTTTAGTTGTGAATAGTTGGATCCTAAACCGGTAGAAAACATGGATAGTTCGGCGGGAATGGATATCGAAGCAGAGGAGAGTCCGAGAGCGTTTAGAAATAAGTCTCCTAGTTTTGAAAATACATTCATATATTACACCAAGTACTGGAATCAGTTTGGAAAGAAATTTCAACAAGATTATTTTGGAAACTAATTCCCCTGTTTTTGGGGAAAAAAATAATAAAGATATTAGCCCCGTACATTCTGTTTCAGAAAGAATCCCCCAAAATCCATCTTTGAATAATCCAAATATTAAGATACCGTCAAGCTCTCCTAAGGTTAGTCATATTCCAATCCCTCCCAAATCCATAAATAATTACTCGGTTAATAAAGATATTCAGGAAAAAAAGAGGCGTTGGCTTGCAAACTATCTCGCAATTCTCATAATAAATCTGGATAGCATTCACTTTCGTCTTCTATCCAGCATGATTAACCAGATATCCTCCCCGCGCCAAATCGCGATCACCAGCCACTTACTCATTCCACCCCGGCCCCTTGTACCGCTCATTAACATTACCAATGGTAGACCCGATAATGGTATTGGCAATTCCGCTCGCTCACAACCTGAGGATGGATTTCGAGGTAATGCTTCTCCCAAGGAAACTAGTTCCGGAATTATTTATGGGTGTGAAAATCATCCCTCAGGCGATGAAAATATTGCAACGAATTTCTGAGTCTTATATGTCTTTGATTCAGTATCTCCCTTCAATGTAATGGATAGATTTCCCAATCATCTAAGCTGTCAGAGGGTTCTTAGTCTTTTGGCGTGGAATGTTCGGGGTGCTAGAAGTCCAGAGTTTATGACTATGTTAAAATAAGTGATTCGAATTAACAATCCACATGTTTTGGCCTTGGTGGAAACGCATATCAGTGGTACTACGGCCTAGCGGGTTTGCGATCCTATTAACGTTGGAGGTAAAACAAGAATGGAAGCCGAAGGATTCAGTGGTGGGATTTGGTTATTTTGGCGACCAGAGGAAGTGAGTGTCGTCTCGATTATTCAACGTCCTCAACACATCACTGTTGAAATTTCTTGGACGGGTGAATTACCCTGGTACTACACAACAGTTTATGTAGTCCCTGTTTATCCTGGCCACGGACAGTCCCTATTTATGTTTGGGGTGTATCCTGGCCACGGACAGTCCTTGTTTATGTTCTATAGCTTTTTTTTATTTGTTGTAATCGTACTTTTTATTTGGGTTAATCCCGCTTAATTTCACCAAAAAAAAACAATAACTAAAATATAAACGGTTAACTCGCAAGTAGTTACGTTTGATAAAACTGGTTGTTAATTCAATTCACTAATCAAATTTCCAACATATACAAAAAGGCTACACTTACACATTGTGTATGGAAAATTCCATACGCAACCACTAATAATGCGACATGTGGCAAACTCAAGTTAACATCTATTAGTTTGGTTAGGGCTAGGTTAGTAATTTGACATGTCTAGTTAACTTGGTAACTACGTATGTGTTTGACCTTGTTTTTTTAAGTGCTTTTAGTCACAAAAAGCTTAAACATGACCAAACACCCATTTTTCCCAACCTAGAAACTACTTTCAATAAATTCAAAAGTTATTTTTGGTGCACAAAAGTAGAATAACTTGTACTTCTTTTTTTATAATGTTTAATATATAAATGATAAATTTGTATCTTATAAATATATCAATAAAATAAAATAAATACAGTTTCATTTATATTTTTTCATTCCCCACAAATAGAGATCCATCTTGATACACTTTAATAATATTTCATTTTGCATTTTTTTGAATAGAAAAAACTCCTTTTGAGAGATAGTTGTGTAAAATAGTAGCCAAACACTTGCTATTTTCCAAAAAAGTAGCTTATAAAAAAACTCCTTTTCAAAAGTAGATATTGTTTCTAGAAAGCTCGGCCAAACATGCTATTCATCTAGTTAATTTTTTGTATGGAATTGTTTTAATTTCCTTGTATATATTGTATTATTATTATTATTATTATTATTATTATTATTATTATTATTATTATTATTATTATTATTATTATTATTATTATTATTATTATTATTATTATTATTATTATTATTATTATTATTATTATTATTATTATTATTATTATTATTATTATTATGATTATTATGATTATTATTATTATGATTATTATGATTATTATTATTATGATTATTATGATTATTATGATGATTATGATGATTATTATGATGATTATTATGATGATTATTATGATGATGATTATTATGATTATTATGATTATTATTATGATTATTATTATTATTATTATGATTATTATTATTATTATTATTATTATTATTATTATTATTATTATTATTATTATTATTATTATTATTATTATTATTATTATTATTATTATTATTATTTTATATTAAGATGTGCGCAGCTTTCATTAAAATAAAATGAAAAGTTTACATGAATTTAGTGGGGAGCCGAGAGACAATCTGGGCCCCCACTCCCTTAGCTATAACAAAACTAAGCCTAGCAAAAATATAAGCGGCCACCCGAGCCCCAGCATCCTGAGATACCGAGAATTTCTGGATCCGCTTGAGTAAGTCAACAGCATCCGAGCCCAGCTCCCCAAGCGAAGAGAAAGAGAAGGGTAGGAAACCATATCGAGCAGCCGCGCATAAATCCCCATACTTAGCACATTTGCGTTGAGCAGCATCGGCGACAACCCGTCCCGGCACAAAATCGGACATCCCAGTCTGAGTCAAGGGGGAAGACCCTGTCAAATCAACACACAGATCACGCCCTCTGTCCCAGGAATAAAGAAGCAAATCCGCAGGACGAAGAGATCTGTCGTGCCCGTCAACCAAACCGATATCAACCTCCTTACCCGCAGAAATACCAGACATATAACAGATGTCAAATAAGGTGTCACGAACAAGGTTATGTCGATGCTTAACCCACACAGTACCAGCACAAGAAACATCGTGGTCCCCATACACATCATTGATAAAAACCCGAGAGCAAGCAGGACAAGGCCTAGATAGCGCGAATAACGGAACACCGAGGCGATACCCCAACACACAACGATAAGTCCTCCTGTTCATAGTCTGACCCAACCCAGAGATAGGAACCGCACGGAACCAATCATAAGAGTGGGCACCCTGCTGAGACTTCCACAACGCAAGCTGACGCGGTGTCAAAGAGAAAACAGATTCTGAAGAAGCAGCAACCGTCGCGAAATAAATATCTGCCAATTTCTTCATAAGTTTAGGGGCAGCGATTTCACTAGGATCACGTAAAAAAATCAGAACCTGTAGCCTTCGAAAACACCCGCAAGGCATTGTCAAAAGTAGGACTAGCACATACAATACCAGAAGGCCGCAGGAGCGCAGCCTGCAAAACTGCAGACTGCAAACGAGAAGCCACAAAAGCATAGTGTAAAACATCCCCCGCAGCATAAACACCGAGTCCACCCAAATAAAAGGGAAAGTGGCAAGGCGCCACTGCCAATCCCCAAAACCAGGCCCAGACGCGGTGACAATGCGTTCCAAGCTAGAACGAAGCGCTGCATCAAAGCGAAGATGGACAGACCCAAAGACCCCCGGGGAGCAAGTACGGAGGGAAAAATAGAGTTTAGAAATACCAGTACAGGCCCGAAGAAGAAGCAACTCACATTGCGGGTCCTCAATCCTCGCGACTAAGTCCATAAGCTCAACGGTCTTAGTCACTCTCCTCGCCACAAGCTCACTGCCAAAAATGGGACAAGTACTGACAGGTCCACCCAAAACAGAAACACCACGCAAGGGCCGAGCAATAGAAGGGGGGAAAACACCGGGTAGCCGACTCCGAGGATCCTCAATAGGCCAAAAGACCTCAGTCTTAGCCACATTAAGATGGAGACCGAAACGAGGCCCATCCACCATAATCAAATCCAAAACTCTCCCTACCTCTAAAGTGTCCCCAACAATGGTGCCATTATCCAAATACCATGCTTGCAAAGTAAGATCAAAGGAATCCCGGATGTTGCACACTAGGGGATGCAAAACCAAAGCGAAAAGGAAAGGCCTTAAAGGATCACCCTGCTGGACACCCTGACAAGACCACAAACAATGCTCCCTATAATAAAGACGGGCAGGGCTAAAGTAACAAAACTCCACCCAACGGGAAAGAACCGGACAACGACGGCGGACTTCTTGTAGCATAGTCACACGATCAACAAGGTTGAAAGCATTTTGGAAATCAACTAGCAACATAGACAGTCCCACATCACCACCACGGGCCTCAATGAGCCGGTTCAAGGCATGCAAGATAGCCTCTCCTCCACCGGACACCCCAACCCCAAACTGAAGGCCAGCAAAATAAGCAGACAAAGAAGGACCAACCAGACAAGCACCAGGCTTAGAGACAAGACGTCTCCAGACAGTGCCAACAACGATAGGGCGAACACCCCCGCCTGGTTTAACAAGCGGCGTGAGCGGAGCGCTAGCAATGTACTCACCAAGGGCTACAGGGGCACCGGCCCTCCAGAAAAAGATTAACCACCCTAGTAATAGAAGCGATCAAATCATCTGAGACAGCCACAGCAGCACCACTCAAACAGTCCAGAAGGTGTTGGGCACGAAGTCCATCCCTCCCGTAAGAAGTGCCACGCGGGAAACCACGAATCATATCCAAGACCACTGCCGAAGAGGCAACAAGAGAATGATGATCCACAGGCAAAAGAGGCAATGAAGGAGATGGGGCGACAGGATGCTTCTCACGCAAAGCACCAAGAGTGGCATCAGTGTATAGGGCAACGCCGGAGGAAGAAAGCACCCTAACAGCAGCAGTATAATGACCATCACAAATCTTCCGCCGACATTGGCGGAGGTTTTGCTCACTCAAATCCAGATCCTCCTCCACACAAAACGAAGGAGGAACCTCAGCCAAACACTCATGTAAAAGCTGCAACCCCCCTCCAGGCACCCCCTAAGCAAGAATAGCCTTGGTAATACTCTCCTTCTAACGCTGTCGCCTAACAGCCGTCCTACACTCAAGATTACTCCGAGGAGCGAAGGTCTTAAGCAGACAAATAGGCAACACAAGCAAACGAACCCAGCAGGAGAGATCACCAGGAGAGTCAGCCACATCATCCAAGACCCCCTTCAGAACCCGAGCAAACCCAAGACGTCACTTAGGAGGAATAGATTTCACGGTGCGATGGCCCAAAGAAAATAAACGATCAAGCGAAGATACAGACCATTGAACAAGCGCAACCCCATCATCTGATGAAAGAACCGAGTGAGGCGGAGCCGAAGGTCTAGGGATACCATGAATAAAAAAACTAACGATGCCATCACCACAATCCAGAGGCGGAACTATGTCACCCCGACCATGCCGACACCTAGAACGAAACGTATGGGTTTTAAAGCACTCCCCACACAACCAAAGCCCCATCCGCTTTAAAGTAATCTCGGCATTAGAGAAAACCGTCAGACTATCAATAAGAGTTTGACGCGTAAGATCCATAGCACCGTCAATACAATGTCGATCCTGAAATGCTTTTGCCAGGCGGCCTTAGTAAGGCCCCTACCACGTCCATTCGGACACTCATGAATACCAGAAAAAGGACACGGAAATCGTACTAAAACAGGCATGATAAAGAAAAGGAAAATAATAACGAATAAAAAAATAAAGGAAACCCTAATCCCATACAAGGCTACGGTCAACACACAGGGCTACGGCCAACACAGAACCAGCCACAGCCAGCATGCCACCGTGACCCATAACCCACGCCGACCCATAACCCGCCATCGCAGCAACACCCACCACAACCAGCAGCACGACAAGACCACCAACACAACAACTGACGCCGACGCGACGAAACACACAAACAGCCTCACCAAAGCCGGCACGCGCGGTGTTTTTAGCTAGGTCGTAGACGGTAGACGGGAGAGAGACTGGCGGCTACTGTCAACGGCCAAGAGGTGCCGAGACCCGTAACTACCAGACGCGGCGAGACCGATAACACAAACCCTAAGAAAGAAAGAAAGACGCGCCGGGAGATGAAAGGCTTGATCAGCGGCCGACAACAACCGCCGACGACAGTCAGGTTGCAATGACGGCGACACTAACAGCAACAACGGCAATCCAGCACCTAGCGCTTATCATTATCCTTCCCCTCTAAACAAAACGACCACCCAACAACCCACCACAGCCGGCGACGTGAGGTCTGGATGGTCTGGGTGAGGGAGGTGGACGGAGGGGAAGCCGGAGGGGCGGCAGAGCAGCCGCAACAGCCAAAGGAGTCCTAATCTGCCTCTCGCCTATTTATTATTTTTTTTATAAGGATGCGCGCAACTTTTGATTAAAACAAATTGAAAAGTTTACATGAAGTTGGTGGTAAACCGAGAGACAATCTGGGCCCCACCCCCTTTGCTATAACAAAGCTAATCCTAGTAAAAACATAAGCGGCAACCCGAGCCCCTTCATCCTGAGATACCGAGAATTTCCGGATCCGCTTGAGCAAGTCAACAGCATCCGTGCCCAGCTCCCCAAGCGAAGAGAAAGAGAAGGGTAGGAAACCATAGCCAGCAGCCGCGCATAAATCTCCATACTTAGCACATTTGCGCTTAGCAGCATCAGCGACAACCCGTCCCGGCACAAAATCTGACATCCCAGTCTGAGTCAAGGGGGAAGACCCTGTCAAATCAACACACACATCACGCCCTCTGTCCCAGGAATAAAGTAGCAAATTCGCAGGACGAAGAGATCCGCCATGCCCGTCAACCAAACCGATATCAACCTCCTTGCCCTTAGAAATATCAGACCTATAGCATATGTCGAATAAGCTGTCACGAAGGAGTTTATGCCGATGCTTAACCCCCACAGTACCAGTACAAGAAACAGCGTGGTCCCCATACACATCATCAACAAAAACCCGAGAGCAAGCAAGACAAGGCCTAGATACCGTGAATAACGGGACACCCAATCGATACCCCAGCACACTATGGTAAGTCCTCCTGTTCATAGTCTGACCCAACCCAGAGATAGGAACCACACGCAACCAATCAGAGGCGTGGGCACCCTGCTGAGACTTCCACAACGCAAGCTGACGCGGTGTCAAAGAGAAAACAGATTCTAAAATAGCAGCAACCGTCGCAAAATATATATCTGCCAATTTCTTCATAAGTTTAGGGGCAGCGATTTCACTAGGATCACATAAAAACTCAGAACATCTACCTCCGAAAGCACCCGCTAGGCATCGACAAAAGTAGGACCAATATCTACAATACCAGAAGGCCGTAGGAGCGTAGCCTGCAAAACTGCAGACTGCAAACGGGAAGCCACAAAAGCATAGTGTAAAACATCCCCCGCAGCATAAACACCGAGCCCACCCAACTGAAAAGGGAAAGTGGCAAGGCGCCACTGCCAATCCCCAAAACCAGGCCTAGACGCGGTGACTATACGTTCCAAGCTAGAATGAAGTGCTGCATCAAAGCGAAGATGGACAGACCCAAAGACTCCTGGGGAGCAAGTACGAAGAGAAAAATAGAGCTTAGAAATACCAGTACAAGCACGAAGAAGAAGCAACTCGCATTGCGGGTCCTCGATCCTCGCGACTAAACCCATAAGCTCAATGGTCTTAGTCACTCTCCTCGCCACAAGCTCACTGCCAAAAATAGGACAAGTAGTAACAGGTTCACCCAAAACAGTAGGGCTGAGCAAAAATATACGATACGGTTTTATTATACGTATTCGATACGATATACGATTTCAATTATACGAATTTCCGTATATCCGATACGAATTTTCGTATATACGATACGGTATATAAAAAACCGTATCGGCAAAATTTGAAACCGGATATACGGTTTCTGATACGGTTCCTATTTTTAATATAAAATATAAAAATAAAATCATAAAACCACTATACGTCGAGTATATCCGTGACTCAATCTTATACTTTTATACATTTTTAAGTTATTTATTCTTATAATATGTGATACTCTTTTATCTTATTAAGAAAAATTATAAAATCACAAAAAAAATAAAAATAAGACATAAAATTTTACATAATTAAATGAAAAACCGGATACCGGATATACGGTTTCCGGATATACGGAAAAACCGGATATACGGTTTCCGGATATACGGAAAATCCGTATCGGATAAGGATACTCAAAATTGAGATTTTTAAAACCGGATTTCCGATACGGTTTTAAAAACCGTATCGGATATACGATTTTGCTCACCCCTACAAAACAGAGACACTACGCAAGGGTCGGGCAATAGTAGGGGGGAAAACACCGGGAAGCCGATTCCGAGGATCCTCAAGAGGCCAAAAGACCTCAGTCTTAGCCACATTAAGATGGAGACCAAAACGAGGCCCATCTAGCATAATCAAATCCAAAACAGCCCCCACCTCCAAAGTGTCCCCAACAATGGTGCCGTCATCCAAATATCAGGCCTGCATAGTAAGATCAAAAGAGTCCCGGATTTTGCACACTAAGGGATGCAAAACCAAAGCGAAAAGCAAAGGGCCGAAGGGCCGAAGGGATCACCCTGCTGAACCCCCTGACAAGACCATAAGCAATGCTCCACCGGATACCCCAACCCCAAACTGAAGACCAGCAAAATAAATAGACAAAGAAGGACCAACCAAACAAGCACCAACCTTAGAGACAAGACGTCTCCTGACAGTGCCAACAGCGATAGGACGAACACCCGCACCCGGCTTAACAAGCGGCGTAAGCGGAGCGCTGACAATGTACTCACCAAGGGCTACAGGGCACCGGCCCTCCAAGAAAAGATTAACCACCCTAGTAACAGAAGCAATCAAATCATCAGAGACAGCCACAACAACACCACTCAATCAGTCCATAAGGTGTTGGGCACGAAATCCATCCCTCCCGCAAGAAGTGCCACACGGGAATCCACGAATCATATCCAAAACCACCGCCAAAGAGGCAACAAGAAAATCATGATCCACAGGCAAATGAGGTAATGAAGGAGATGAGGCGACATGGTGCTTCTCTCGCAAGGCCCCAAGAGTGACATCAGAGTAGGGGGCGACGCCAGAGGAAGAAAGCACCCTAACAGCAGAAGTATAGTGACCATCACAAATCTTCCGTCGGCATTGGCGGAGGTTAAGCTCACTTATATCCATATCCTCCTCCACATGGAACGAAGGAGGAGCCTCGGCTAAACACTCCTGCAAAAGCTGCAAACCCCCTCCAGGCACCCCCCAAGCTAGAATAGTCCTGGTAATACTCTCCTCTTGACGCTGTCGCCTAACAGCAGTCCTACACTCAAGATTACTCCGAGGAGCGAAGGTCTTAAGCAGACAAAGAGGCAACACAAGCATACGAACCCAACAGGAGATATCACAAGGAGAGTCAGCCACATCATCCAAAACCCCCTTCAAAACCCGAGCAAACCCAAGACGACACTTAGGAGGAATAAATTTTACTGTGCGAAGGCCCAAAGAAAATAAATGATCAATCAAAGATATAGACCACTGAGCAAACCAAACCCCATCATCAGATGAAAGAACCGAGGGGGACGGAGTAGGAGGTCTAAGGATACCATGAATAATAAAGCTAACGACACCATCACCACAATCTGGTGGCGCAACAATATCACCCGGCTATGTCGACACCTAGAGCGAAAGGTATGGGTTTTAAAGCACTCCCCACACAACCAAAACCCCATTCGCTTCAAGGTAATCTCGGTATTAGAGAAAACAGCCAGACTATCGGTAAGAGTTTGACACGTAAGCCCGAAAGCACCAACATTACAATATCGATCCTAAAAAGGCTTTTGCCAGGCGGCCTTAGTAAAGCCCTTACCATGGTCATCCGGACACTCATGAATCGACGAAAAGGGACAATGAAAATGAACCAAAGTAGGCATGACAAAGAAAAACAAAATAAAACCTAATAATAAAATGGAAACCCTAATGATTCCCATGCAAGGCTACGTCACATGATACGGCTATCGCGACCCTATCAAAGATAAAACCTAACGGTCTCAACAAATGTAGTAGAGGCAGTTGGGTATCGAATCCACAGGGAGAAGGAATCCTATAACTTGCTAAGTTTGTCAAGGTAACACAACTGGGGGGTTTGTTTAAATGATTTTCTAACACTACAAAAGAAAAGGGAAAGAGAAATAAAGAGCGAATAATATCAGGAAGGAAAAGAACTAGGATTGTCGGTTCCCCATGGCATCTAGGGTCAGGATAGAAATCAAAGTAGAATCTAAACAGGTTTGTGGGTAGTGAAAAGGTCCTCTCGGTCCGCTATTCGCCCTAAGATATACTAACTTAGCTCTCGCCCTCATTAGCATAATCCCAAAGTTCATCACTGATCTGCCCTCTTCCAATCTCTCGATCTAGGTTAAGGGGGTATCAAATCAATCAATTGGATGCGTCAACACAAACAATTAAAAGCTATTAAATGCGATGATTGCTTCCAAACCTAATCTAAAGACTACTAATCAACTCATCTTACCTAAGCCACGGCTCCCCTAAATCCTAGCAAAGGAATTAGCTACACATAATAGAAAGAAGAACAACAACAACAACAAATAATGAACAAAATGACATAGATAAATAATTAATTGAATTCCAGAACAATAATACCAAATTGGAAGGAAGAAGAAAGTCAGAGGAAACCCCCCAATTCAGACCCAAAAATCCACCGTCCAAAGTAAAGTCTAGGGTCTAAAAAATTGCTGTCTAGTCTAAAAAGTCTAGAGTAAAAAAAGATCCCTCTATTGTTGCGTAGTTTCACCCTTAAGTACAATAATAGATTACAAGGCGTCCACACTAATTCACGAAGCCCATCAATATAAAACCACTCGATCGAGTAGAAATTGTTGTCCAAACCACTCGATCGAGTGGCATCAGCGCTCGATCGAGTAAATGCCCAAATCCAACAGATCGATCGAGTGGATTGGTTACTCGATCGAGGTCTTCTAATCAAAGAGGTGGTCGATCGAAGGCTTTTGTACTCGAACGAGAGTTTTGCTCATGGATTTCATTCTTGCATTCCTTTAACACGGCTTCACGCATTCCGAGATACCAAGATTCCTTTCCGACTCACTTACACATACTTGAGGAGCTACAAAATGGCTAGTTTTCCGTCATTCTGGTTCACATCTGCAAATATTACAAAACAAACCAAAGTAGACTATTCGAGGGATATTTGTAGTGTAACACTACTAAATGACCATGGAAATGCGTGCAAATATGGCCTAAAAGGTCTATATAAAATACACGCATCAAACTTCCCCAAACCAAACCTTTGCTTGTCTTCAAGCAAGAAAGGATGCAGCAAACAAATGAAACAAATAAACTCCGGACTACCGCAAATCGCCTGCTTGAACCAATTTAATGCAACAATCAAACTCAGCAATAATATCAAATGCAAACGAACTGAACCGTCGACCTTGCCAGACCATCCATGTCGGACTCTCGCGAGTCACTCTTCTCTCAGCAGGGCAAAGGGTAAGCAAGTTATATGTAAGAGAGAGAAGGAGAAAAAATAGTCGCTCACCTAACTACGACCGTCGCGTTCATGCAATGCTAACTAACATGATAAATGATTCAGTTACCGTACACACGCACAACCACCATTCAAGGACTATCGCACGCCGAATACTCGCAACATTTGGATAAGTGAGGTTATGGGTAAGAAGGGGCAAAGCGATAATGGAATAGAGGAGGTAAAGCGTCAAGCTAGCTACCTGATCTTAATCAAATAACAAAATCCGTCTTCTTATCTCATAATGAAGCACACAGCCACGATTCGGCCAACAACTCACTAAAACCAACAGGATGGAGTGAAAACGAACTGGTTAGCTTATTCAGCTCTATCTGAATCCCCAAATGATATGAATAAAGCACGGTAACAGAGATCAATTTCTTTTGTTTTTCTCTTTTTTTTTTTTTTTTTTTTTTTCTCTGACAAATTTTTTATTTTCCTCGTTTATTTCATCAAAATTTCCAGCTAACATTTCCACGGAAACAATTTCAAATTCAATTCCCAATTTCTTCAGATACCAACTCCGTAGCAAGGATGCAAACCAAACTGATAAAATGAAGTAAATACCTCAACAACCACTACTAGACTAGCTCGACGCAAGGTAGGCTAAATTTAGGATGTAGATTGTGGGTCAACTGGCAGTTTTGGCTGAATGTGGA
Organism: Heliosperma pusillum; assembly: GCA_022085475.1. Lineage (NCBI taxonomy): Eukaryota > Viridiplantae > Streptophyta > Magnoliopsida > Caryophyllales > Caryophyllaceae > Heliosperma > Heliosperma pusillum. The sequence goes on along the minus strand of JAIUZE010073566.1, from coordinate 6,413 downwards.
GTTAATTGGGTAATGAGAAAAAGGGAAATTACAAGCATTCTCCAAACGTGTGATGCCGACCACGAACCCGTACGTGCAGGCAATAAGAATCAGATTTCATATACATGCAATGCGATGACACGAGGGATTAACTACTCACAATCCTATATGAACTGGTCATAGATGTCACCAGTTTAAAAGCTCTAATCCTCAGAATATGTAAGTAGGTCGCCAACATGTCAAGTCAAGTCTATTCGTTCAGCATCGATTAACAGCAAATGATCATGCAAGAGATATTAACTGTGCAAGGCTTAAGTCGAGACTAGATGAAGAGTAGGAGAAAAGCGTTCCGACTCGACTAAAATGCAAAAATAAACATGAAAATTGTTGAAGTTTTTGGAATTTTTGAGTGATTACCAATGCAAACGAAATGCAGACACGATATGGATGCAAAACCTAACTTCCCCAAACAAAACCGTACAATGTCCCCATTGTACAAAGTAAAGGAAAAAGAATTGCAACCTAGAGAGAGACGGAAACTTACAGGAATGCGTGTATGACCAACTTCCCCAAACCAGGCCGGAATGATGTGCTCCAGGGAGTCGATCGAGTAGAAAACTACTCGATCTAGTGAAAACGAGATGGACCTTGCTCGATCGACTGGAAAACAAACGCGTCCGAGAGGGTTCCTTCGCAGGAGTACTCGATCGAGTAAGTTGAGTGCTCGATCGAGGGGTTATAATGCTCGATCGACTGAAATCCTGCTCGATCGAACAAATGCGTCAGAGCAATTAATAACAAAGCAGCGAGAAGCAAGAAAGGACGCAATTGTATTGTTAGAACAATAAAACAGAAATAAACTACTAAAAACTTAAGAAAACGATACAGCAAAACAATGATAGATCGGGTTGCCTCCCGATAAGCACAGGTTTATAAGGTCCCGCACGACCCTTGAGCTTCAATCATCAAGCTCCTCGTTTCCGTCGAAGAATAGCACTTCGACGCGACCCACAACACTGTCAGCTCCATAGTAATGTTTCACATGATGACCATTAACCTTGAACCGTTGACCCTCGGAGTCTTCTATCTCAACGGATCCAAACTGAGTAACAGCAGTTACTGTGTACGGACCACTCCACCTGGATTTTAGCTTACCAGGAAATAGACGCAGTCGGGCATTGAATAGTAAAACCTTCTGCCCGACTTGGAACTCGCGAGGTATGATCCTCTTATCGTGCCAACGTTTGGTCTTTTCTTTGTAAATACGCGAGCTATCATAGGCATTCAGACGGAATTCCTCTAACGCATCTAGCTGCAACAACCGTTTCTCACCACACAAGTTAGCATCATAATTAAGTTGGCGGACTGCCCACCAAGCTTTATGTTCTAGCTCAACAGGTAAATGACAGGACTTCCCGTACACCAATCGATACGGTGAGGTACTGATAGGTGTCTTAAATGCGGTCCTGTAGGCCCATAAAGTGTCCTCTAGTTTGGCACTCCAATCCTTCCGCGATTTAGACACGACCTTACTTAAAATCTCCTTTAGTTCCCTATTAGAGACTTCAATCTGCCCACTAGTCTGAGGGTGATACCCCAAACCCCTACGATGTTTGACACCATATTTAGACAGTAAGGTCGTTAGCTGCTGGTCCCTAAAATGCATACCCCTATCACTAATGACAACCATAGGGACGCCAAAACGAGGGAAAATGGTCTTACGAAACAGCTTAATCACGGTCTTAGCATCACAGTTGGGAGTGGCAATCGCTTCTACCCAAATAGACACATAATCTACAGCTACCAGAATATACCTGTTACCAAGAGTCGACGGGAATGGTCCTTGATAATCAATGTCCCAGACATCAAAAAGCTCGACCTCTAAAATGCCGTTTTGGGGCATTTCATGTCTCTTAGATATGTTTCCTGTCCGCTGGCAAGTATCACAACTAGCAACAAAAACTTTAGTGTCAGCAAAAAGAGTCGGCCAATAGAAACCAGACTGTAATACCTTAGCCACGGTGCGTGATGGACCGTGGTGACCTCCACAAGGGGAAGAATGGCAGCCTTCTAGGATAACTTTGATCTCCCACTGTGGAACACACCGTCTGAAAAGACCGTCTGCGCATGACTTGAACAAGTATGGATCATCCCAGAAATAATCACGCACATCATGTAGAAACTTCTTCCGCTGCTGATAAGACATATCAGGTGGCAGCTTCTGGCTGACAATGTGATTGGCATAATCTGCAAACCAAGGTTCAACACCATCGTTAGACTTTATAGAATGGACAGTGCATAAAGTATCATCAGCAAACGAATCATTAATGGGAAGAGAATCCTCCCCCTCCTGTCGCGTCAAACGCGAAAGATGATCCGCTACAACGTTCTCAGCTCCTTTCTTATCCCTGATTTCCAGATCAAATTCCTGGAGAAGGAGTATCCACCTCAGCAATCTGGGTTTAGCTTCTTTCTTGTTTAGAAGGTGTTTTAGCGCTGCATGATCTGTAAAAACAATAACCTTAGAACCCAACAGATATGATCTAAATTTATCAAGCGCATAAACTACAGCTAAAAGCTCCTTCTCTGTGGTAGCATATTTCACTTGAGCCTCATCCAGAGTTCGGCTCGCATAATAAATAGCATTCAAAGCTTTGTCTTTTCGCTGGCCGAGCACCGCTCCTAGTGCGTAATCGCTTGCATCGCACATAATCTCGAACGGCAGCGTCCAATCAGGAGGCTGAATAATGGGTGCAGAGACCAAAGCATGTTTCAAAGTGTTAAAAGCAGAAAGACAATCATCAGTAAAATCGAAAGGAGCATCTTTTAATAGCAACTATGTAAGTGGTTTAGTAATTTTAGAGAAGTCCTTGATGAACCGGCGATAAAAACCGGCGTGACCAAGGAAACTCCTCAACCCCTTCACGTTAATAGGAGGGGGTAATGGCTGAATCACTTGCACCTTTGCTCTGTCTACCTCAATACCCCTATTCGAAACCAAGTGCCCAAGGACTACTCCCTCATTGACCATGAAATGGCACTTTTCCCAGTTCAGCACCAGATTAACCTCGATACAACGCTGCAAAACTTTGTCAAGGTTAGCTAAACATTTATCAAAATCATTCCCATAGACACTGAAGTCATCCATAAAGACTTCCATGATAGACTCTATATACTCAGAAAATATCCCCATCATGCACCTCTGAAAGGTAGCTGGGGCATTACACAAACCAAAAGGCATTCTACGATAAGCAAAAACACCCTTGGGGCAAGTAAAAGTAGTCTTTTCCTGATCATCTGGATGAATAGGGATCTGGAAGAACCCTGAGTACCCATCCAGATAACAGAAAAACTCATGAGAAGCTAACCTCTCTATCATCTGATCAATGAAAGGAAGGGGGAAATGATCTTTCTTGGTGGCGGCATTTAACTGCCTATAGTCTATACACATCCGCCACCCGGTTACTAGTCGAGTAGGTATTAATTCATTCTTTTCATTTTTAACAACTATAGTACCTCCTTTCTTTGGTACGACCTGAACTGGGCTTACCCATTTAGAGTGGCCAACTGAATAAATAATACCTGCATCGAGCAGTTTCATCACCTCGGTCATCACAACCTCCTCCATCTTCGGGTTCAGCTTTCGCTGACCCTGTCTGCAAGGTTTATGACCTTCTTCCAGCTCAATCCTGTGCATACAGACGTCAGGGCTGATGCCCTTGATGTCATCCAGTGAATACCCCATCGCTTTCCTGTTCCTCTTAAGTACAGCCAACAAAGCGGTTAGCTGTTCCTCATTCAGTTTAGAACTGACAATAACTGGAAATTGCTCAGTATTATCAAGAAAAGCATATTTAAGGTGAGTTGGAAGAGGCTTACGCTCGGGAACTTTTACCTCGACGGAACACAAGGCGTGACCCAAGTGTCCCAGCTGTTCTTCCTCCGCGTCAGTCAATTCTTCCTCATCGGCAGTATCTCCAAGCAATTTCAGCACACCGTCATTGTCATCAAAATAATCTGCACACTCATCTAACAATGTTAAAGATTCCAACGGATCCTTTATCAAGGAATCCGGCCAGAACTCATAAGTGAACTCATCAATGATATCAACAGAAAAGCAGGCATCCTCTATCATTGGTCTAGATAAAGTGTCGGGTAAACTGAACGAGACTGTATCATCCCCTACGGCTAGAGTTAAACGCCCGTGTTTAACATCTATAATGGCCCCAGCTGTACACAAAAACGGCCGACCTAAAATAATTTGGGTACGGGTATCCTCAGCAATGTCTAAGACTATGAAGTCAACAGGAATAAAAAACTTGCCCACCTTAACAGGTACGTCTTCTACGACACCTAAGGGTCTCCTAACAGATCTATCGGCCATTTGCAGGGTGATGTTGGTCGTCTTAAGACAACCCATGTTAAGCTTACGACAGATAGAATAAGGCATGACACTTACACTAGCTCCAAGATCACATAGTGCCTTATCTATCACGACATCTCCTATAACACAAGTAATAGAGAAACTACCCGGATCCTTCAGTTTCGGGGGAGACTTGTTCAGGATTAAGCTACTAGACTCTTCCATAAAGGCGACAGTAGCGAAACTCTCAAGTGCCTTCTTACGCGTAACAATATCTTTCATCAATTTGGCGTAAGGAGGTACTTGAGTGATTAGCTCGGAAAAAGGCACAGTTACCTGAATGTTTTTAACCATGTCTACAAATTTGCTGAACTATTTCTCCGTCTTTGAATCACGCAAACAACCTGGGTATGGGACTCTGACCATCGGAGACGGGTCCCCAATTTTCTCTTTACTCGGTACCTTCTCAGCAGGGGAAAGTACTTCATCGCACACAATCTCGATTCGTGTGCCTGACGTCTCACATTCACTCGATCGAGACTTATGTGCACTCGATCGAGTGATTCCTTCCTCATCATCCTTCGATCGAGTGAAAGGGTTACTCGATCGAAGATCTTCTAACACCGGGCTACTCGATCGAGTATGTTTACTACTCGATCGAGGAATGTCTTCAGCAAAATCACTCGATCGAGTAATGGGTCCACTCGATCGATCAGTATTCTTAACAAAAGCCTTCGATCGAATGGTATTTTCATTCGATCGAACACTTCTCTGCATATCTTCAGTTAATTCATCCGAGACATCATCGACCTCGGTATGCGTGCTTTCAGGAACGTGTATAGGACCGTCATAAGCACGACCACTTCTCAGATTTATAGCATTGACTGGGTCTTTGGTTGGAAGTAGTGAATTGCATCTGTCGAGCAGTTTCCGGAGGGTGTCCGCACTAGATTGTTGCTCAAGCTTTTGCGCATTGACAGTGGCCTTGAGATCTTCATATTCGGCTTGGGTAATGAGTACCTTGCCTTCATCCACGGGTGGTTGAGATTTTGCAGCGGTTAGCTCGGCGTATAACTCGGAAAAAGAACCCCCTTGCTTGAATTTCCTATAAGCAAGAACCCTTGCTGAATCCGCTAAACAAGTAATAGGATCATGTCCCTCATCACCGCATCTACCACAAACCATCTCAATAGCTTGAACTTGGTGTATTTCACCCAAATTCCCCATTTCTACCACATGAACTTCTTCAACAACAGTGTCCCTCCTTCTCTCTGCTCTAGGATTACCGTAGCTAGCAGAATGGATGGCCATATTTTCAATAAGTTGCCACCCTTCATCATCCTCCACATTAGCCTGGAATCTCCCTCGTGCAGCAGCATCCAGAACCATTCTTTGCTCAGAAAGCAACCCATTGTAAAATTGGCTGCACAAAAACCATTGCTCGATCCCGTGATGCGGAACTAAGCGAATTAGCTTTTTGAACCTGGCCCATGCTATACTCAAATCTTCAGCAGTAGATTGAGTAAAATTCGTGATCTGGCGGCGCAGCGCGTTGGTTCGCAGAGGAGGAAAATACCGTCTATAGAAGGCTAGAGCTAGCGAACTCCAATCTTTAACCCCAGCAGCCTTCCTATCTAAATCTCTCCACCAATCCTTAGCATCGCCAGTCAAGGAAAAAGGAAAAAGGAATTCCTTTACCTTGTCTTGCGTAACACCAGCAACTACAGGAATGGCGGAACAATAGTCTGTAAATACTTCTACATGCCTAGCTGGGTCTTCATTTACCATACCCCCGAATAAATTCCGCTCCACTAAACTGTAGTAGGACGGATGTATTGTGAAGGTACCCTCATCAGCAAGAGGGAGGGTAGTTCCCTTAGGTAGAGTCTCAGCACTGGGCTCAGAATGACTAGAATCTTAGGCATCCTGCAGAGAGATTACAGCAGCAGCAGTTTCAAATGATCCTCTTTTAGCATTTATACCTGCAAATACTAAACACTAACTCAAATATGAGAACAGCCTCAAGGAATGAATTCCTTGAGACCAAAGACAAACTAAAGAAAGATACAAA
>JAIUZE010073565.1:0-47342 GCA_022085475.1 Heliosperma pusillum | reverse complement strand
CTATGGTAGATTTTCCGGTCAGACAGTTACTCTCCCTATCGAGAAAACAACTCTAGATATTGTCAATCGCAAGTGCGACCTGAAAGACACCTTGCGTTGAGTGGGAGATGTGATAAAGAGACAAGAAAATCGGTGACGCACACTTGTGTCAGACAAGTGGGAGATTGTTGGAGTAGGTGTCCTCCACAATAGTGCGCCACATAATAAATCTTATTAAGGAATATAATTGGGATATTTATTGACTATATATATGATTAGTCAGTTGATTACCGTAAATCAATAACGGTTGGCTGACTAGAGTTTGACGTTACTGTCGTTTGACGGCGGTGATCAACTGATCCGTTTCGGTCACACCCCTAAAGAGAAATCCCCAAATAGTAACTTAATTATTTGTATACGATGACAGTTAAATTAGTACTTACATATTTCGATATGTCGGAGTTAATTATTAGAAAATGAGTTAAGAACTCAAATTCGATTAAGCTTATTTTTCAATTATGCGATAATTGACTAATAAATTTATATCTTATTTTAATACGATTAAATAAGATTTAACTTAGTAATTAATCGTTAAATTATTAAATTAGTTGAGGTTTTGAGATAGAGGTAATTAGTTAATTATATTTACAAAGAGTTGTAAAATAAATTAACTAAGCATTGTGGGACCCATTATATATTGATATAATGGTGTAATATTACTTAAAATGTCAAGTACATAATTTATTTAATTAAGTCATATAATTGTTATATGATCAAATTAACACTTAATTATACAAGATAATTAACCATATGATCAATAAGTATTTGTGAGACAAATATCAAAAATCAAAATGGATCTAACTAGGCCAAGAGGGCCGGTTATGATGTAGTTACAAGGGTGATGATTTTTGTTCATGTTTACACTCCTTAGTTACCTTTTGAAAGTGACATAACAAGTTGAATATAATCATCATCTTTTCTACAACACTCCACTCTAATGCATGTGATCAAATTATGCAAAATAAGAGTCCTTATTTGGACAATATGGACCGGCCAAATGGCTTATAAAATGAGCAATTGTGTTCATTTTATCACCACTTCATTTTGTGCTTGTTTCCTTACTTGTCTCAAAAACCTCATCTTCTTACTAAAACTCTCAAACACTAATATTTACTAAGTATTACTAGTGTAGTAATATAGTCATAATATTAGTAGAATAATATCTATCTTATTATCTAGTTAATAATAAGGGTAGATTTTTTGGGTTAATCTTGGTGCAACTTAGAGGAGATCTTCTACTTTGGAGATTATTTGTGTTCATCCATATTATTAGCTCAAGAACAACAAGAAGGAGTTCTTGTTGTGCCCATATATTTTCCATATCAATGTGAGGAAATTTCTTCTTTTATATAAATGTCTTTATATTTACATGCATGTTACAAAGATCATTAAATACTAAATTAACAAGTAATTTAACAACTAATTAGAAGAGTCTAATTAAGGTCTATGGACTTTCACTTTCTTACTCAGATATCTTCATAACGCTACTATCTGCTTTGTCCCTTCCTTGACCTCGTTATTTTCAGCGCTCCTCTCTTGCAATCTCGTGCCTTATTTATTTATTCTCGTGTTCTCCTTGAGATTCCGTATCGTTTTCTATCTCGTTGCTCCTTCATCTTTTCTCTGATGAATTGGGTATTCCATTTGTAAGGCTCAGAGAATAAGTGTAATGTATTTTGGAATTCTTAGGTTAGAATTTGTGTTTTTGGATTGAGCAAATTTCATATTGTATTTGATCATGGAAAATAGGACTTAAGCTCTAGGATGAATCCAAATAGTGATAATATATCCTCTCTTAGTGGTTTTAGATTTGGAGCTTGGTATTGTAGTGCTATTTTGAGAATTGAGTTGATCATGATAATAATTCGTTGTTGTTGGGTATTATAACGGTTGCTTGGTATATCATTTGGGAATTAGATGTCTCTAATTGGTGGATTCTAAAAGAGACTTCGCTTTAGGGAAATTGAGCCGGTACCCAAAGTTTGAGGAGTATTGTCATAAATGAAAATCGATTCATTTTGAGTTTTAGATGATCTAGATAATTTGAATGGTTGTCTGATTGCCAAGTGATTGATCATTTGTGGTTTGGAATTAGTAATTCTCTTTTATTCGTAAGGAATCATAGTTTGAGATTGAGAAATGTTCGTTGCAAGCTTTGGATAGTGAGTGCTCAGTTGTTATGGAATATAGAGATAGAATGGTGAACCCATTCATCTTGAGGATTAGTAACCACCATAGTTTGCTAATGTGACTATTTATATTTGAGGCTTCGAGCGTAGTAATGATCGAGTTAAGGATGTTATGGCGTATTAAAGAATCTTTATAACCGATAATGGATTGTGGATTTTCCCTTGTCGTGAGACTTTGGATGAGGCTAGTTGAATCTTAGATAATTATGTTTGTTGCTTTGATTGTGTTTTGACTTTCGAAGATGAGAAAGTTCATTGCAAATTTAGGATAATGAGTTTGAAGTAAATTGAATCAAGGGAATTTCATGGTAAGTCTCCTTTACCTTGAGGATTGTTAGTTGTGGAGTCTACCGTGCCGATGGACTTTAGTGGATACTAAATGGATCTGATTATTAGGTTATTGGATTGAAATCTCGTGATTTTGGAATATTTTTGTAGGATTTCTGATGATTGAAAATGATGAGTTGTAAATTGGGTAAATTGCATTCTCTTGAGGATTTGGTTTATTAGTAGAGTTAGTGATGTCGAATTCTTGTAGATCTTCTTGCCGACTTTATCTTGATCTTCCTATCCCAAAGAGTTCGATTTGTTTCGTTTCTGCGTGTTTTGTATATATTTTGTTACCCTGAATTGTGTGTGAATTGTGCGAGTCGCTCTATGTACGTGTAATGTCTTGTTATTTGATTTTATCTTTGATAAAACTTTCAAATTTCCATATTATAGTTCTAATTTAACGTTTCAAAGAAGTCTAAAGATGGTTTGTGTACCCTCTTTTTGGAGAAAATAGATTTATTTCCCTTTTATATTTGGATTTTTTGTTTGGTTGGATGTTTGGACTTGTTATTAGAGACGTCTGGTGACTAGTCCTACACTTACTAACTCTTGTTATGATTTTCGATTTCACTATTTCGACACTGATTTGATTTTGATAGCTGGAGTTCTCGTTCGCGACGGGCACTCTTGTGATTCGTAAATAAAGTTTCGCACTTGTGAAAATTTCTTTAAACCGTTTTAGAGAAGAATATCATTTCATAAATGTTTTTCCCTTGTAAAAGTCTTCATATTAATTTTGAAAACCGATTCTTGTCCTTGGTACTATTGTTTCCTACTCTCAAGTTTCGAGGACGAAACTTTTTAAAAGGTGGGGTGATTGTAACACTCGGAAATGTACCCTATTTTTATAGTGAAAATATTTTACGGATACTTTTCAGCGAAATTAAGTTTTAATTTAGACTTTAATTTTCCGAGTCGAATTTAGAATTTCCGAGTTCGTATTTGGATGTTTCGCGAGATTTCAGGTAAATCCCGTCTTAAGTCGTATTTGACTTTCGTTGACTTTTTCCCTCATATACTCCCTCCTAAACCCTAACTCCCTCACACAAACACAACACAACTCAAACTTTCCTTCTTCTCTAAGAAACCCAAAACCCTTGCCTCCATTTTTGATCCAAGCTTAGATTCATCATATCTCATTCGTTTCTCGCTCAAATTCACGTAAGTTCGTCTTATTCTTCCCCTTTTATCTTCCTCTATCCGTTTTGGTAATAAAATTACCATCTTTCTCGCTTTTCAATTTATCCGTCTTTCTCAAAGGTGAATTATATTCATCTTTTGTCGTCTTTATTTCGGTGGAGACTTTCTAGACCCCGACAAAGAGATTACTATCTAGTGGAGGAAGTCATAAAGGTAACGGTAAAGGGTTACTCGAATATCATTTACGTGTTTTATGTGTTTTCTAGGCTAGTAATCGTATTTAGATTATGGTTAGTATGCTTAGGACTTGTGTTGTTGTTGATGGATGTTGTTAGTTGTTAATTGATATGAGAATTTATGGTTTGTGATGATAAATGAGGATTTTTGTTGTTAATAACATGTTGGTTTTGATCGTTCCTGAATCCCGTGTGGGATGCAGACTGCGTCATGGGACGCTGGCTGCGTGGTAGGACGCAGGCTGCGTCGTGGTGGCGCTGGCAGCGTTACGCGCGGCCGACTGCAGTTTTCCTGCACTGACTCCTTTTTGTAAAATGATCATATATCCTTTGTTACTTGCTTGTTTTAAGCTTGTGACATCCCGTTGTAAACGTAAGAGGATAAGCTATCACCTCCATTTGGAATTTCTACATTTGCATGTCTAGAACTCTAGTTATGACCGTTTGAAGTGGACCCTTGTTTTCGTTGGTTTCCAAACAACGTTGTTTTGGAGAGGTGATCTATGTTTTTATTCATTATGCTTCATAAACTTGTTCTAACGCTTATGTATCATGTATTGATTCATTTTTAACATAGTTAAGTTTATATAATTCCCTATTCTCATGTTTTGTGACGGTTTTTGATATGTCCCACTTTGAGTCGGTTTTTACAAATGTTACGGTTTGAGCACTATTTTGTCTTGTGCTTTGTGATCTCATTCCCTTGGCTACCTCCACGTTCGTAAGGCTGGAATGTCGGAATGGGGAGGTATCCTACTGCTTAATTGCATGTGTTAGTGGGCATACAACGACGTTGCTGGGAGGCGAACGCTATGCGTTGATCGACCCGGCCGTCAAATGTTGTGTACTTGCGGGGTGGTGTTATTTGCATGTAGCGTACCGCTTGTTATGAGGCTTGTGCTCTTTTCCGCCTCTTTCGTGAATAATCGGCCGAATTTGGGGTACTCGGCGTCTATGATTGACCGAGTCTTGGATGCGAAACGTTTATCGCATGTCGAATCGGAACACGTTATTCCGAGAGTTTGGCCAGGTTTAGACTAGGACCATATTATTATCGTCGTCCTACCGGAGGAAATTAGTCTACATATACGAAATGGATTGAATCGTATATGCGTTCAGGGAATGTTTTTCTCCCGTGGATGCCTGTTAATCATACTTGCCATGTACACGGTGCTAGTGCGTTTCATTTACCGTGAGAGAGGTCGTCATTGTATTGTTATGTGTGGATGGGTGATTACATGATTGATTATTAATGGTCATACCATGACTTGACATGGTTTGTTTGTCGAGTCTCAATCTTATCAAACTTATACCGCTAACGGTGAGATGCAAGCCCTAGTGAGCGTATTCGGTTGCCTAAGAGTGTTTTCCCCGAGTCTTTGTATCACATGATGGATTCGGATTTGTATTCTATATGATCTTATCATTATATATTGAATTGCCTATCTATTCTTATCGTATCTCACATGTATATCTATATGTGCATGCTTCTACTTTGGTATTTCCTTCTATGTACGTTTGATGTGATATGGCTGGGAGAACCCGGATTTACTCCCCACTGACTGTGGCGTTCATGTTTTTCATGGATGAACAGGTTGCTTGATTGGATGGCTTTTTGCTTGATATTTTGGGTTCAGGTGTGAGCTAGCGGGCGTTGTCCCTGGATGAAACACCACTAGACGTTCTTTAGCTAGATGCTAATACTTTTGTCTTTTCTTAACACTTTGAGAGACTACGTCTGTTATGGTATTTTTATTTGGTTTGTAATATTTGACACTCCTCGTATTTTCTATTGGCATGTAAAAAGTTTTAAAAACATCGTAGTTTCGCTAATTAAATCACATGCTTGTATGTTTTATTTCCGCATTCGCTAGGGTTGTCACACCATCCTTAGACCTCTTTGAAAAGTTAAATTTGGAAAACAATATGGAAATTTGAAGGTTTTATCAAAGATAAACTCAAAATAACACGACATTACACGTACATAGAGCGAGTCAAACATAAAGTTCACAAATCACGATAACAAAATATATACAAAACACGCAAAAACGAAACAAATCGAACTCTTAGGGATAGGAAGATCACGATGAAATCGGCACGAAGATCTACAAGAACTCGATATCACTAACTCTACTAATAAACCAAATCCTCAAGAGAATGCAATTTACCCAATTTGCAACTCATCATTTTCAATCATCAGAAATCCTACAAAAATATTTCATAATCACGAGATTTCAAGCCAATAACCTAATTATTCATATCGATTTAGTATCCACTAAAGTCCATCGGCACGGTAGACTCCACAACTAACAATCCACATGAAAGATTCATTACATACTCTAATCTTCTTAGTTTCATCAAAACTCTTACTAGAAACCACCAACAAAGTATTTATATCTATGGAAACATGATCGCTAACAACCACAAGGTAAAGAGACTTACCCTGAAATCCTTTAATCCAATTTACTTCAAACTCATTATCCTAAATTTACAATGAACTTTCTCATCCTCGAAAGTCAAAACACAAACCACGCAACAAAACATAATCATCTAGGATCCAACTAGCCTCATCCAAAGTCTCACGATAAGGGAAAATCCACAATCCATTATCGGTTATAAAGATTCTTAAGAATAAAAGAGAATTACTAATTCGATCATAACATCCTTAATTCGATCATTACTACGCTCGAAGCCTCAAATATAAATAGTCACATTAGCAAACCATGGTTCCTTAAGAATAAAAGAGAATTACTAATTCCAAACCACAAATGACCAATCACTTGGAAATCAGACAACCATTCAAATCATTTAGATCATCTAAAACTCAAAATGAATCGATTTTCATTTATGACAAACCTCCTCAAACTTTGGGTACCAACTCAATTACCCTAAAGCAAAGTCTCTTTTAGAATCCACCAATTAGAGACATCTAATTCCCAAATGATATCCCAAGCAACCGATATAATACTCAACAACAACGAATATCATCTCGCTCAACTTGATTCCCAAAATAGCACTACACTAGCAAGCTCAATAAATGAAGCCACCAAGAGAGTACAATACCACCAACAGATTCATCCTAAGATTTAAATCCCAATCCTATTCATGATCAAAATCAACATGAAGCTAGCTAACAACCTAATCATCTCACCAGAGGAAAGACAATGACACCATGACATTGGAAACGATAGGAGATTTCGAGGGAAACACGAAAATAAATAAGGCACGAGATTACAAGAGAGGAGCGCTGAAAAATAACGAGGCCAAGAAAGAGACAAAGCATATAGTAGAGTTATGAAGATATCCGCGTAAGAAATAAGATACGAGTATGCGATTTCTTAAAGATCAATCTTGACAAAAAACAGTCAAGAATGGAAATGAAAAGGGATGATGGCACGAGTAAAGGTTTAAGGTTTAATACACAAAATTTCTCCTTTCAGACTTAGGGTGATAGTAAAGCAACTCATCCCAAACAAAGGTCTCTTACAAGGGACCATCGTACCACAATCATCAAATTAAGGTAAACCTAGATTTAACAAATCGATTACAACCCAATTCATCCACCCTTTCATATAACACGGATTCCCAATTGCGGAGTTGCAACTCAAGCATAGTAACATTCTCTCAACTCCATAATTTGATACATTCCCAAAGGTTTCAAAACCAAAGAACTAATAAGGAATTCTCCATACTAATCTCTTTTCAACTCCTATGGCCCACAAGATAGAACACCGAACAAAACGTCATTATCAACATCATAAGGCATCACCGACATAGCCAATCTAATCAGATTCCACTCATGACCATAATCCTTAAGTAACATGGTTTAATCAATCACGACGACTTACTACCTCAACCAAGTCTCCGATACTATGATATAAGATCATATTCTTAAATCCAAGAATTATAGCCAAGTACATTTCCACCAAGCGTATACTCTAACACATACACTAGAATCCACAAAAAGTCACTTAGTCTCAAAAGCATTTTACAACTCAAGGCATCATTCAAACTCCTAAATTCAAAAGATTAAATCGCTAATGGGTTAAGAAGTCTTAGCCAACTCATTCAATCTTACACCATCAAATATCATGAACTATCCACACATTAGTCATGACAAGCATCAAGCATTAAAATCATCAAACTTATCTTACTACCTTTCCTTAGAGTTACAACCAATCATCAATATAGGGTGAATTTAGATCTACACCATTTTCCTCAAATCACAAAATTCATTCTAACAAACACTAATATTCCACAAAATTCAAAGTTCTTCCGACCAAGTATAATATACCACAAACAAATGGGTATGGCATCCACAAAAATGTTACAAGAGGAAGGTAAGGATACCAATGGTAAGATGGAGGAACTATCAAGAGTAATTTCTAAGAGGCAAACAAGATGGAAGAGAAAGAAGCACCTAGATAGAAGGAAGAGAGCATAATATAATAAGGACGAGAGAATTCATAGATGAGGAAGAAATACACTTCAATTAGCCTTGTAAATCTTCAAATCTTCGGTAGGGGATACTTCTTCTAGGTAACACAATGATCCACCTTAAGACGGTAGATACAAACAAACATAACATCACCCAACACAATCAACAAACAAGTTAGAACCTAACAAACATCAAGTACACCAAAGACTACCACCTTAGGTCCTTAACTCTACCCATCTCTCATTTATTATTTCAAGGTCAAGTAATTTAAGTTTAGGGTTCACGTGTGTGCGTCGGGAGCGTTTAAGCTCTGATACAAACTGTGACAACCCTCGCGAATGCGTAAATATAAAACATACAAGCATGTGAATTATATAGCGGAAATATGAAGTTTTTAAAACTTTTATACATGCAAGAAGAAGTATACGAGGAGTGTCAAATATTACAAACCAAAGTACGAAACAAACTACAACAAGAGACGAAGTCTCTCCAAATGTTAACAAAGTAAAAGTGTTTAGCAAACAAGCTAAAATCGTCTAGAGGTGTTTCATCCAGGGACAACGCCCGCTAGCTCACACTCGAACCCAAAATATCATAACAAAAAGCCATCCAAATCAAGCAACCTGTTCATCCATGAAAAACATGAACGCCACAGTCAGTGGGGAGTAACTCCGGGTTCTCCCAGCCATATCACATTAAACGTACATCAAAGGAAATACCAACAGTAGAAGCATGCATATATAGATATACATGTGAAATACGATAAGGATAGATAGGCAATTCAATATATAAAGATAAGAGCATATGTAATACAAATCCGAATCCATCATGTTATACAAAGACTCGGGGAAGACACTCTTAGGCAACCGAATACGATCACTAGGGCTTACATCTCACCGTTAGCGGTATAAGTTTGATAAGATTGAGACTCGACAAACAAACCATGCCAAGTCATGCAATGATCATGAATAATCAATAATGTAATTACGCATCCAAACACAACGACACAAAGACGACATCTCTCACGGTAATTGAAACGCACTAGCACCGTGTACATGGCAAGTATGATTAAAAGGCATCCACGGGATAAGCATTTCCCTGAACGCATACACGATTCAATTCCTTTCGTATATGTGGACTAATTTCCTCCGGTAGAACGACGATATAAATATCCGGTCCTAGTCAAAATCTGGCCAGAATCCCGAAATCACATTTTCCGGTTCGACATGCGATAAACGTATCGCATCCAAGACTCGGTCAATCATAGACGCCGAGTACCCCAAATTCGGTCGATAATTCACGAAAGAGGCGTAAAAGAGCACAAGCCTCATAACAAGCGGTACGCTACATGCAAATAACACCACCTCGCAAGTACACAACATTTGACGGCCGGGTCGATCAACGCATAGCGTTCGCCTCCCAACAACGTCGTCGTATGCCCACTAACACATGCAATTAAGCAGTAGGATACCTCCCCATTCCGACATTCCAGCCTTACGAACGTGGAGGTAGCCAAGGGAATGAGAGTACAAAGCACGTAACAAAATAGTGCTCAAACCGTAACATTTGTAAAAACCGACTCAAAGTGGGACATACCAAAAACCGTCACCAAGCATGAGAATAGGGCATTATATAAATGTAAATATGATAAACATGAATCAATACATGATACATAAGCATTAGACCAAGTTTAAGAAGCATACTAAATAGGAAACTTAGATCTTATCTCAAAACAACAAGTTTGGAAACTAACTAAAACAAGGGTCCACTTCAAAATGTCATATCTAGAGTTCTAGATATTCAAATACAGAAATTCTAAGTGGAGGTGATATCTTATCCTCTTACGGTTCCAACGATAGGTCACAAGCCCAAAACAAGCAAGTAACGAAGGAGATATGATCATTTTACGAAAAGGGGTCAGTGCAGTGAAACTGCACAATTCACGACCGTGACTTGTATTTCACGCCCGTGAAACTCTCTGTTACGCAAGGGTATATGGTCAGCCACTATTTCACGCTCGTGACATGAGTTTCACGACCGTGACTTGGGTCAAGACAACTCCATTTTGTTCTAAACTCAACCATCATCAACTATTATCATAAATCATCAATTCTCATATCAATTATCAACTAACAACAACTATCATCAACAACCCAATTCCTATGATTACTAATCTTATTCTAAATACGATTACTAACATAGAAAACACATTAAAAACACGTAAAATGATATCGAGTAACCCTTCACCGTTACCTTTTCACGTCTTTAATCGATTTCTAGAAAGTCTCCACCTACAATTTGATAACAAAAGATGAATATCATTCACCTTGAGAAAGACGGATAATTTAAACAGCGAGAAAGACGGTAATTTTATTACCAATACGGATAGAGGAAGATGAGAGGGGAAGAAGAAGACGAACTTACGTGAATTTGAGCGAGAAACGAACGTGCTATGACGAATCTAAGCTTGGAAGAAATGGAAACTAGGTTTTCTGGGGTTTTCTTAGAGAAGAAGAAAGAAATGAGTTGTGAGGGAAAGTTAGGTTAAAGGGAGTATAAGAAGAGAGTAAGTGGAAAAGTCAAGAAAAAAGTCAAAGACGGCTTACGACGGGATTCACTTGAAATCTCGCGTAATATCCAAATACGAACTCGGAAATTCTAAATTCGACTCGGAAAATTAAATTCTAAATTAAAATTTAATTTCGCTGAAAAGTATCCGTAAAATATTTTTACTATAAAAATAGGGTACATTTGCGGGTGTTACAATATTCAAGAACGTCGGGTGTAAGCTTTCACCAAGGGTACGTCTTCGTCGGTTTTCAAATCAAATCAAACACAAAAAAAGATTAAATCCTTAACCTTTAAATCAAAAAATCAAATAATTCAAATGAACCAATTCTTGGTTCGCGCGGTTTTCAACCCTTCGCGCATCGATTTTCAAATTGATGCCACGACTTCGTTTCTTACTTAAATTTCGTTCCAAAACATGTTTTGGAATCCGATATTTTTATTTGTTAAAAGAACTAGAAGTAAAAACTTTTTTTTCTTGACTGAAAACGAGTAGTAACAGGTGTTGTCCAAAATATAAGCAAAGATGAACAAAGGAGTGATTCTCGCTCGAATAATCACCTAAACTCGTGTATGACCCTTGATAGTTGTTCCTAAGTATTATTGGAGTACCAGGGGTGTTTCTTATGTGAGGTTTTAATGGAGGTTGAATGTTTGAACTCGGTTTTGGAGAGAGGTTGAAGAAGGAGGTTGTTTTTGTGTGTTTGTGTCTTGCTCTTTGCCTCTGTGTATTTCGTGTAATACATACCTATATCTCATATATTTCAGTTATAGATGGAATTTGGAAAAGATTGGAATTTGGAGGTGTTTAGGAAGGTGATTTTTAATCGGTTTTGGAAGGTGATTTGTCAGAGATTTGGACGAGATATGGAAGAGATATTGACATGATTATGAAGTGAATTTACTTGTCCACCAAGGCATAGCAAAGTAGGGTTTGATATGATGGATTAATGAGTCAAAAATTGGGTCAAAACTGGTTGCGGATTTTCGCCAAAACAGGGGCAGCAACACGGGGTCTTTGCAGGTTGGTTTACGTGAGTTTGGACACGGGTTTGGGTCGTGGGTCAAGGCTAGGTGGTAGGCTAGGGTGTGGGCTTGGTGAGAAGGGTAATGTTTTCTAGATTAGCGGCTTAAAGGGGCTGTTTTTGGGTTGTTAAAACATGGATGTCGGGTGGTAGGGGGGCTGTTCGTTCGTGGGAAAAAAGGGAGGAAAAAAAGGTTTTTGGGGTGTTGGTAAGGGGGCTTGAACCATGTATCTATGAGGGTTAATATATGAGATAAGTACTCCTTGAAACTCGGGCCATGACACAATTAAAAACGAGTTCAAAATCGTTCCGAAATCAAGCTAAAAGAACGCCGCAAAATCGCAAAATATGATTTTTATAATCAAATAAAAAACGATTAAATACGTAAAATTGACTTTTCAAATCAAAACTTTTCAAATATTAAAATTAAAACTTTTATTAAATTGTATTCCATAATTTATCAAAGCGTAAATTCAATTTAAATTCGAAAATACGAATCTGAAATAAATTTCATTTACTTCAAAAAAGTTCATTTCAAATAATTTAAATTTCATTTAAATTAATAAAACAATTGACTAACTTAAACTTATCCATTTCAAATTAGTAAAACCGTCAAAGCGTTCAACTTTACATCATAGAAGACGAACTTTTTCACTAAATACCGTCAGTGAAACTACACGTGTCTTATCATCATTGGGTGTTTGGCGGGATTTCTATAAATGCATGTATCGACATATACAAGCATCTACAGTATGAAAGCAACGTTGTTTGATCCGTGCTTGTGGCACAAAAGATTTGGTCACACTAGTTCTCCAATTTTGAATAAATCAAAAGATGGGACTTGGTTGAAGGCTTGCCGAAAAACAAGTTTGATCAAAAAAAGATGTGTGACACTTGTGCTGGATGTAAGCATGTTAGATCATTCTTCAAACCAAGATATGTCTTTGTACTAGTTGATGACTACTCTCGGTATGTATGGCGCATATTCCTACATTCAAAGGATGAGACTTTTGACAAATTTGTTTGTCTTATGAAACTTGTTCAAAACAAATATAAGTCTAATCTTGTTTCCCTTTGTACCGATCATTGCACCGAATTTGATCTGACAATTTTATACCGTCTTTAACAACCCAATTCTTAGCTACTTTAGCCTTTATATATGTTATTTATAGTTATTTTAGCTCATTAACGCATTTTGGTAGTAGTTGCATTGTTTGAATGTATTTCTACGCAATTTAGGTGTAATATGTGAAAGTCCATAGACCCTAATTAGACTCCTCTAATTAGAATGCTAAATTACATGTTAATTTAGTGATTTTATTATTTATGTAGCATGCATGCAAATATAAAGACATAATATTAAAAAGGTTAGAAATTTTCTCACATTGAGGTTGAAGTAAGAACAATAACTTATTATTATCTTAGGAGTTTCTACTAAGCTAGGATGATCCTCCTAAAACCCAAATATTTAAAGTAGAAGATCTTCTTTTGTTGCACCAAGAACAAACATCAAACAAGTAATAGTAGTACTAACTAGATACTACCACTACCACTTACTTGAATGTATTACTACTAACTCTTAGCAAGATAATATTTGTAAGATTACTAAAACTTAGTAAATATTCTAGAGGTTAGAGAGAAGTTGTTGTGTAGAGAGATTACTAACACAAGTGTAAAATTATGAGCAAAATTTTTTTCAAAAAAAGGCCTATGGCCAGTTCAAGCAAGAGGAGAGAGGGAGTGTTTTTTCAATTTTATGTATGCTCAAATCATCACAAATTTGGGTAAGACAAGTATCTTTGGGAAGATAAACATAGAAAAGAACAAAAAAACTCATGATTTCCCCATGTTCCCTCTCTTGGGCGGTTTCATGTAACCATTTATGGGTCCATTTTGCTTCTTATATTTGTCTTACAAATATATGTAAATATCCACTTAATTATGTTTTATGATTTAAGTGTTTCCCAATTTATTTGTCTAGTAACACTCCATACACACACACACACATAAATATGTACTCCTACATAAATATATGACTTGTACTAATACTAATTATATTAGTCAATTAGTACGTATTTAGCTAATTAACAATTAATTACTAAATCCCGTCTTAGAAATTTTATTAATCAATTATCGTATAATCGAGTAATAATTTAACGATGCGAGTTCAAAATCTCGTTCTCTCTATTAAAACTCAATCGACTAACTCTTAGTCAATTTTTATTCAAGTGACCAATTAAATTTGTATCGTCTACAAATAATTAGTCTTATATTTGAGCTTTGTCCCTTTAGATCTGACCGAAAGGGATCAGTTGATCACCGCCGTCGTACGAAAATAACGTCAAACTCTAGTTAGCCAACCGTTATTGATTTACGTTAATCAACTGCGTAAACATATATATAGTCAATAAATATCCCGATAATATTCCTTAATGAGATTTATTATGTGGCGCACTATATTGGAGGACACCTACTCCAACAATATGTAGGTGGCATGTTCGAGAATCGCATATCGAGTTTGGGAAGTAACTTGAACATTTTTACACTTATTCCTTGTACTAAATTCACGCCAAATAGTGGGTTGATAAGAGTTAAGATATTGTGGATTGAAGATAAGTCAAAGCCCAAAACAATGAGTCAAAGTACGGAAGCAAGGAAGAAGAGGAAGCATCAAAGGAAAAAAAAGAGCCGCGTGGAGCGGCAAAAAGGGTTGTTTAAAAAGTCGCGTGGAGCGAATATCCTCGTGGCGCGGTTTAGCATTAGATTCTAACGACTCTTTTAATTCTTCTGTAATTCAGCAATTATGATCACACTTTATGACAGTTTATGAAGATGCTCTTTGAAGACCTATATAAGAAGATGTTGTTGATCAAATGACACAGACTTCATCAACCTTTAAATCATTAGAAACATCAAAACAAGTTATAGTTTATAATTTGTTTACTTTTTGTATGAAAGGCTAACTTTCTCATCTTGGTTCAATCAATTGAAGCAAATCAACTAGTATTTTGTAAGACTCTTTTATTCTTATTATTATCTCTTTGTTATAATATGAACAAAAAATAATGGTAGAGAGGTGTGTCTTTATCATTAGCATACAAAAGTATATATACATGAATATATATAGGAGTTATACAATAGGAAGGTAAAGAGGCGAGTCTAGAATATTCCTACATTATGGACATCCATAATAGTATAATACATGTTGTAACACCCCCATATACCAAAGAGCCTTACAAGACCTCCTTAGTACATGAATATGCTACCATATCGGTTATCCGAGGTAGTACATATCAAAACTCACAATAAAAGAACAATACTTTATTTAAATCCAATAATTTAACTCAAATACATAATCCCAAATAAGACAACATACCGTCTAAACCAATAATCCAAAACCAACATAACAATAAAAGTAAAGTAATGTCTATGACACTAGTAGACTCAGCTGAAGCTATGACTCGACAATGGTGATCCCATTCAACATCCCAGCCCAACTCAACGAGTTACCTGCTTATCACTAGCTCCCTATTCCCCAATGGATCACAACAGTTTTGTAAAACAGTAACGGGGTCAGTAACGGTATACACTGATCAATGAACAAGACAGTCAAGCTCACAATAGAGAAAGAAAAATCGGAGGGCCACCGTAGCCGTTACCTTAGCAGCATCAATTTACCATCCTTGACCTTCAAAACCACTCATTGATCTCAGACCGCAGCCATGGCCATCAAAATTCCATCTCACCGCAATGAGACATCCGTAACACTAATGTGCACACCCCCTCACAGCGGGAGAACTACAAGAAGCGAACTCGGGGTGTGATCCGTCTCCTGACAGACCACCAAAATAGTAACCAAGTAACTACTCTAAAATTCAATCACAACTCCATCATCATCATCAATCAATCAAATACATTTTCACAACATCATCTTATCACAAAGATTAGCATACACGATTCCTGAGTAGGAAACCATACCTTATTCGCAGATTCCGCGGTAAACACAATGCAATCAATCTAGAAGTCTTTTTGTATGAACCCCTCCCCCCCTAAACATACAATTAACTTATATTAATACTAATCCCTCATTCCTTTTTCCCCCAATTCAATTAGGGTTTCAATCACTAATGCAATTGTCAATGTTAATAACCATAAAAATGAATCACTTAACTTACCAAGTAGAATGAATGAAACAAGAAGCAATGTCCGATCCGGAATGATTAAAGATGTTCTTGAAGGTGTGAGAGAGTTTAGAGAGATTTGGGGTTTTTGTTAAGAACGTAAACTGAAAATTATGTTTTAACTCCCTTACTAATCCCTAATCAAACCGTCCGAATTATCCTCGCAGACCGGTGTACTCGGCCGAGTGCTTACCAGACTCGGTGGAGTACCACAGAACAGAATATTGTTCAACTGACAGACCAACCCCACTCGGCCGAATACTCTCTACTCGGCGGAGTACTCAATTCACTCGGTCAAGTAAGCCTTACTACACCGAGTACCTAGTACTCAGAAATACGAAGTATTACAGTCTTCCCTCCTTAAAACGAACTTTTTTCTCGATGTTCACACCCACACACTACACAAACGCAACATGATCCTCTACAAAACATTAACCAAATAATCCAGTATCAAACTAAGAATGAAGCCAACACGAAGTCTCCATCAAACACAACTAAGACCAATAATAAGGCAAAAGTCTTACAAAAACTAATACGTACTATTACATTCTTCTCTCCTTAAAAATGAACTTCGTCCCCGAAGTTCACACCCTCATTACAAACAAAAGAAACCAAACATTCAAGCTAGCTAACACTAACATCATCATATACTAAAGTTACCTTCAAAACCCGTCATATCCGATGCACAACCTAATCCAAAACACCAACAATACATACATTGGCCCTTACCACATATAAATTCCTCCACAAGGATTTGAGGTAACACTTATCAACACTTTTCCTTAAATGATACCTCAACACCCACATTACCAACCTCCTTTCGCCTCATACTCAACATTAGTAAATCCAAACTTGTCGTCATTCCCTATGCTAACATGCGATGCTATATTCTACCTCCCTTAAACTGAACATCGTACCCAAAGTTTTCTCATACGCAAACCATTAATATTATTACTATTTTCCATGCTTAACACCATACCAAAACGTCTTATTCCTTCTAATTATTCCACAAAATAAAGTCAACTGTTATACGACAAATTACTCTTCTCAAAATGGTACTACAGACTCTTAATCAATTCATCATCAAACTCTTATCTACTTCCTTTATTGTCATAATCCCGTCTTACTGAAAATCTCTTAATACTCTAACACCACACTTCTAAATTCACCACAATCCCAAACCCCATTCGTTCCTCACCTCACCTAGAATCCACTCGAAATCCACAACACGAAACATTAAATTAATCATTACCACGATTACTCATAACATCCTTTTGGACTCTCGCCCTATATCGACCGCGTAACACTCAACCTAAAATCCTCGTCCACCCAAAATCCTAAATTTCATCCTCATTGCCAACGAATCCATCCACTCAAACATGATACAGTCTAAGACCATATCCCCATAAAATACTCCAAACGACAATTAAGTATTTACACCCTCAAGCACATTATAATCAAATCTCACGACTTCCTCATACCCACAAGGTCAGAACATCCAAATCCAACCGCGAAAATTTCTCCCAAGAACCAAGCCTCTTACCCAAAATCTAAAGGAACAAGGAACCCAATAACAATGACTAATAAATCTCCACCGATTAGACTTTACTCTTAAACCCGCGAGACAACAACTAACGAAACGATAACAACACAATACTCTACTCTCCCGATGGACCACAAAAATAGTAAGCAAGTAAGCACTCCAAAATCTAATCCCAACTCCATCATCATAATCATCAATCAATTAAATAGATTAACACAACAACATCTTATCACAAAGATTAGCATACACGATTAAGGAGTAGGGAAACCCTACCTTATTCGCAGATTCCGCAGTAAACACAATGCAATTAATCTAGAAGTCTTCTTCTATGAATCCTCTCCCTAAACATACAATTAACATATATTAATAGTAATCTCTCATGATGTTTTCCCCCAATTCAATGAGGGTTTCAATCAATACAACTGCCAATGTTAATAACTTCAAAAGTGAATCACTTATCAAGTAGAATGAAGGAAACAAGAAGCAATGTCCGATCCAAAATGTTTAAAGATGTTCTTGAAGGTTTGAGAGAGTTTTTAGAGAGAATTAGGGTTTTGTTTAAGAACGTAAACTGAAAATTATGTTTTAACTCCCTTATTAATTCTTAATCAAATCGTCCAAACTATTCTCGCAGACCAGTGTACTCGGTCGAGTGCAAGATGCACTCGGTCGAGTACGACTCACTCGGTCGAGTGCTCACCACACTCAGCCGAGTAACACAGAACAGAATATTGTGCAACTGACAGACCAATCCCACTTGGCCGAATACTCTATACTCGGCCGAGTACTCAATTCAGTCGGCCGAGTAAGCCTTACTCGACCGAGTACCTAGTACTTGGAAATACAGAGTATTACACATGTGACTTATGGATATCCATATTAATATATTTCATAACACTCCCCCTTCGATGTCCATTACTGAAGAACACGTCTCGATTAAAAACCTTACTAGAAAAACTCTATGGGGAAAATACTAGAAAGGAAAAGACTACATTAGTTTTCAAACACGCATAATAAGGTGCCTCGTTAAAACCTTTCCAAGAAAAATCCAGAGGGACAAAACCATGGATAAGGAAAAAGAGTACAACGCGTGATACTCCCTCTGATCATTACATAACTTGATATATCGTGAAATAATTCATGCTTTGACATAACTTCTCGATGGTTGACGTAACTTCTTGATCATTGGATATAATCCATCGCAGTTGATAAACTCAATTCCTTAATAATTTCAATCTTCATATTTCTTTAGAACTCACAATCTCGATGTAGGGATTCATAATGACCACTGGATCTTCATTTCAAATAAATGTTCCCATAATATAGATAGAGAATAATTTCATTGTTCTCCTTATTAGATGACATAACATTATATGTCATTTAGAAATTTCATCTCAATAATCATCGATGATAATGACAATAGCATAATAATGCGCTTATAATGCTACCTCGTCAAAACCTTGCTTGGAAAAACTCTTTGGGATAAAAAAACCTACTCGAAGGAAAAAATAATGCAGCATTCTTCAAATCATTCTCTTCGCCAGAATCAATCCGATTATCAAGAATAAATAATTGATCTTTCTTGCCAAATCATCTTATTGTATGAATTGACATCCTCATTGTAGACTTTCAGTACATTATTCTCCATCTATTATGGTACTTCTAGACCATATAAAGTTTTCAAAAAATTCGGCAAGAAATTCATTCATTTATAAATATCATATACTCAAACTTCAGGTTGAGATGATGATAATTCATGTAAACTCTACAGGAGTTTGAATCGTCCACTTTGGAGATAATAATCACGATATCTTTCATTCATATTGTGGAGGTTTATATATTTTATTATGAGTTCTCAAGAACTCCATTGATCAACTATTACCAATTGATGATCATTCATAAGAGACTCCTACAGGAAGTTGTCCTCATAGGAGTAAAGTACATTTCTCCTTTTAAACAATTTTCAAAATATAACAATATAATTTAATCATGTGCATGCATATGATATGTAAATAATTCTAAACAACGTATTCTAACAATAATGCAATAATAATAATGTATATATTAAAACTAAGATGTAATGATAAACTTATGTCTATATGCACGTGATGATGACTTGATAATGCAAACTGTAAAGTTTCTTTCTAATATTTATAATTTTAAATTGACTTCAGGTCAAAGAATGGACTTTAGGTCCATGTGCTCATTTATAATCAAAGATTATAAGTTCGACAACGAAAATTGGACTTCATATAATATCCCCATTTTCTAGTCCATAAAATATCGCGTGTAAATGTATATATGTTCCGTAAATATATCGATATAATTTCATCAACTCTTGATGATATTAGTATTGTTCAATGATATCCGAATTCAAATATATACACGGTCCATTATGTTTATATTTGCCATCTATTTTCACTCAGATATCTGTGTCGTTTCAAGGACACTTCAAATATAGCAAACATTTCATACCAACTGCTCCATCTTGCTATTTCATTTTCATAGTGGAACCGTCAATTCATCTTGACTTTTATTATATCACACTTGAAGTGTAATTGTATTAATCTGGTTAAATATTTGTTACATCAAAATCAAATACCTCTCAATGAATGTTATTGTATAACACTTTGCTGAACTTCAGGTTCAATGGGGGATCATAATATTTTTTTTTTTTACCAGCTTTATTTTAATTCACTTTTCTCCCCCTAAGGTGGTGAAAACTATAACCAAATGTATAGTCCAAAATTTATTATATCCACCTTAGATATCAATCTCTCATATCATCGATGAAAATTTATATGGGCAATTTTGTACAATAACAAAATATTTCGGGGAGTAACATATAATGCAGTTGGATTTTGATGTGCTGAATCACAATGCCCAATTTAAGAGATCAGTTATTATATTAATATCAAAATGTGCTTTTTAATCACAACAACTACTACAAAATCAATATCTGGCTACAAGTCACACAGTATAGTGTTAATCCATACATGAACAATTATGTTCTTTATTCAATATCAATTAGTGTTTACATCTCCAGTATCATATATACTCAATCTAAATGTAGTCTCCTGCCTTTAATAATTTTTTTTGCACGAGAGAATTTCAGCACTTATATTTTCTTTAGGATAAACTCCAGGTTTATCAAAAAGGGTGTAATTAATAAGAACCCGGATGGCCTAAACTGTCACATCTTAGCCATTTCATGTTAACTTTCTTAATTTGCCCAAAAATCATGGCAACTTACATAAGCACTTGGTCGTGTCTAGATAGTATAATTTATAACACGCCACTTTCTTGTTGACAAATCAACATGCTTAACTTCTGAGTAGCAATCTCATATCACGTCTAGTTAGCTATATTTCGGATATGAATTCAAAATGGTTCTTTTGTATCTGGCCAGATAAAAATAAATGTGACATAAGACAGTAACTGGTGTATTATTTATATTGGCAAGTGTGGTACACGGATTCGCGACCACGTGCCAGGCTATGGCGTGAGGAACCACGGTCAGGCGCGCTTGAAAAGGCACAAGCGTAGAAATACGCATTTGTGGAATCGCCACCAACTTTTGTGGGAAGTTGGAATCGTTCGAATACTTCACTCCATGTCAAGACACAAACTAAGGACATAAATACCAACAACTCGTTACCCGTAGCATTCTATGTCTAGAATGACTCTCGTGGATGCCAATGAACACGAATGCTCACGGAGATCCGGAGTAAGGGGTGAGGGTACGTATTAGGAAGTTCTTTAATCGAACACCTAATCCCGCCCGCCTCGATAGCGACATCTACTAATGATTAGGGATACTCTTCTGTACTTGATATGTTGTCGGTTATATGAATGTTATGCAACATCCACGTTTTAACCCTAGCATGTGAGCTTAGACTATGTCGGTTGAACATGTAATTTAGCAATCAATTATGTCAAATAAGATTTAAGATTGATTGCATGTGAGAAGACAATTAAATCATACAATCATTGTAATAATTAATGACTAGATAAAATTACAAAATAATTACAAAGATTACAACGGATCTCAGGATCTATGTCGGAAATATGTCCAAAAAAAAGATTTAAAGAAAGAAGAAAAGAATAAAAGATTTGAAAGACGGCTTAGCAGTGATACTAGGTTTAATAGTCAATTAATTAGTAATTAAGTTACGTCGAGACGACAAAGGAATATCAGAGACAGAATCCAACCCATAACAGGCGCAACAGGTGATGCGTCCTCTAGAAGAGGCGCATCAACCCCTACGTCTGTTCTAGAGGAGGGTTCTGGCTGTGAAATCAGAATCGCGATCAGTTAGTATTCGTTGGTGATTTTACGGTTTATTATCGATCTATAAGTCGAATAAAGATGATTTAATAGATTAATTTGCACTAAATTATATCAAAAACGAATTCAAAGACTAGATATGAACAGATCTAACCTCTAAAGACAAGATCTTGATCTAAAGATGACAAAAATCCGATAATATTGAATTATTAGGGATCTAAAAACGAACTATCTAAATATGAAAAAAGGTGATTTAAATAAGACTATTAAAAAAAGGGTTTTAAATAATTTGACATAAATCCGACCTGAATCTTACATGAATTAAATAAAAGACAATACAAAATAAAATACAAAAGATGGGATTATTACACCCTGAGACTTACATGTTTGACGAAACGAGATTAACTAAGTTTCGTTTTAGTGATAGCTCGACTCGAATGTAAAGAAAGTGCCCTCGCAAGAGGATCAAAAATCGATTAGTTAAATTGATTAAGTGTAGTGGTCAAATTGGTACGTCAATGCAAAACAAGACGGATATGCAAAAGGATCTTAGCTTACGTGGTCGATTGATCAAGCACGTAGATGTCAAAATGCTTAGAGCAAGGTCTAGAATGCAAAGAGAGTGAAGAGAAGGGAAGGAACACTCGCGTGCTTTGAAAGTGAGCACGAACCTCTCCTTTTATAAGCAAAACTCCGAAGAGTTTTGGAATAACTCAAACACGGAAAGAAATCTAGAAAATATTCCGAAAACGGGAAAATCGAACTAGGGTAGAGGTGCAGCATGAATTGCGACTCTTGGAAGAGGCGTAGCACCTGCTGCGTCATTTCCCAAGCAGTTTTCTACTTTGAAAGAAAGATTTCCGCGTTTCCTTTATGAAATTGCGGTTGATCTCGAATGCTTTCTAAATAAAACACGGATATATTTTACCAAAAAATATAATTTTTTAAATATTAAAATATCCGGAATATTCTCGAGCGTTCAGACTCGGTTTTAAAAGACGGTTTATAGAAAATGAAGCGGTTTTTGACCAGGACTCCAAATAAACTCTAATGACTGTTAAAACGACCGTACTGGCACGTAGATGACGACCAAGGGGTAGACACAAGTATTAAACTTATGAACTGTCATAAATCGTTTCGCATACCAAACATGCGGCCAATCATCACTGGGTGGTTGGCGGAAGGTGTAGAATTGAGGTATCTACAAAGCCCCCACTTTGACTAAGGCTTAGACAAGGTAACATTAAAAGTATAGCCATCAGGTCAATCGAAGATTACAACCTGACGATTATGGTGACGCGAGGCAGTTCAAGGGGTCTTGAACCAAAGACCTGTCGTTGGGAACATTTTAAGGTATGTCGACCATAGAGGAGGGTCGTTTATAGTCAATTAGACTACGTATGAAAGCTCGCAGCAATAAGAAGGAGTCATACATGAGCATCTTCTTATTTAGACTAAGGTGCGATGCGAGGCTCGCGAGCCGCTGGGGATAGGATGCGTGATTAGGCTCGCGAGCCGCTGGGGATAAGGTGGGTAATAAGGCTTGCCAGCCATTGAAAAGGGCGCGTAGTGAGGCTTGCCAGCCGTTGAAAGAGCGCGTGATGAAGCTCGCCAGCCGTTGAAAGAGCGCGTGATGAAACTCGCCAGCCGTTGAAAGGGCGCGTATACGAGAATCTGTTGGTCTCTGTCTTCAAGCGAACTCTCATTGGGGGAAAAGCATGTTGAGGTAGAACTCTGATGGAGAAAGGGCACAGCATGAGCTGCGAATTCTCCTAGGGATTGCTTGAAATTTCTTGACGTGATTGAAAGATCTATATTCGACATTATTATCTCTTTTTGCAGGCGTGGGTGTACTCCTAGTTTTCGGGCTCTGTGCCCAAGAGGACAGAGCATGAGCCGCGAGCGTACCCACTTGTGAGGGATTGGGTGGCGTGCCGTATAAAGAGTTAGCGTTCTTCTTATGATGTCTGCAGGAGATCAAGGTGACAGGCGTCGAGCCCCCAACTTACCTCGAGAGGTTGGAGTATACTGAAGCGGCTGGCTTTGTTGCAGCATCTTGTTAGGAAGGCGTGCATCTGATTTTGGTTATCTCCCTTACTTGCATTGCGTAGGAATGCAAATGTTTGATCCTTTTTTTCATCTGAATGCAGGTGGCACCGCCTCAGCACGTTGCGTTGTTGAGGGTGGCCAACCGGCGGAGGGATATAGCCATTGAGGCACTTGTAGGCGGCCGGGACCGACAGGTATGGACCTCTCATTCCTTCTTCATTTTGTTGTATTTTGAGATGAGATAACTGAAATGAGGCATTTCTTTATAGAGGGCCTTGGAACATGAGCTGGCAGAGTCTCGGAGGAAGACATCGGAGTCCCGGGAGGACATAGCTCGTCAATTGAGGGAGCTAGAGGACATAAATACTGAGATTGCTGCTCTCGAGGTTCTAGTCGGGCTCGGTTTTGAGGAGGACTAGCCGTTTTATTTTGGTTGTAGACTTTGGACTTGTTTTGGATCTTTTTTGCATTTGGATTTGTTTTCGGGCGAGAGCCCCCAGTTGGATGTATATATTCCCTTCTTTGACTGTATTTGATGACCTGAATGCCTTTGTTGTTGGATATTTCTTCTGTTCCTGCAGGGTAGCTTAAAACCGGGTTTGGTAGCTGACGGTTGCTGGCGTCATGCTGCCGAAATCACACAGACATTCACATAAATAGACAAAGAACTCACCTAGTGCATATTGGTTGCCTAAATTGACGCAAAACGAAAAGTGGTTTACATAAAGCGGTTTTGTAAAAAGAAATGTACGAGTTTTTAAAAATGTATAAGAGTGAGGGACTTGGAAAGAAAGAGGGTTGACATGTTTCCTCTGAATAAGTGTGCTCATTTGGCGGTCATGTCAATTTATTTCTTGAAAAGAGAACCCGACGAGGATTAGGAAATCCAAAACCTTAGTAATTCGGCGTTTTTACAAAATCTACATCCTATAGGAATAGGAATTCATAGAGGAATATGAATTTAAGAAGGAGCAAAAGCTGGAAATTCTGAGAAGAAATCAAGCTGCGCAAGAGCTTAGCATGCCTTTGCTTAGGGGAGATCATCCTTGGCCTTGATAATAGAAAGGCTAACTGCGAGCTTTCATATTTGGGGAGTCCTATCATTTTGCAGGTAATAAACTTTCTTTCTTTACTTATTTTTTCTTTCTCTTTATTTGGTTTTTTTTTTCTTTTTTTATGCTGCAGATCTGGTTGATGGAACGCTTGGGATTGATCGAGCCCCAAGTAAATGTTTCAAGATACCGTGCTTGATCCATTACCATGAGAACTAGGCTCTATATGGTGGACTTCACCTGGGTTCCCGACTATTGGGAGAATAAGCTAAAAGGTGAAGGTGGGCCACGTATCCGATGGACTGTGCCATGGTGGCACCTCAGGACAGTTACTGGCTCATCATCCTTGGACCCAACTCGGCCACTTCGCATTCCTAGTTTGGAGTTTATGGTATGCATATTTCCGGAGAGACTAGTGAGGCAAGTTGGCCTTAACAGAGGATCACGAGACTTGATACTGTTCCCCAGACTGCCTTGGCTCATACTCCAGAGGTTTGTAGGAAATGGGCCACTAGATGGGTGCAAAGAAATATGTGGTTCATATCCGTTCCTGTTGGCTCCCTATGGGTATCTGACTCATACTTGCGATGAAGGAAGGCTGGAACTCCAGAAGAGCGTG
The DNA here is from genome assembly GCA_022085475.1 of Heliosperma pusillum. Lineage (NCBI taxonomy): Eukaryota > Viridiplantae > Streptophyta > Magnoliopsida > Caryophyllales > Caryophyllaceae > Heliosperma > Heliosperma pusillum. The sequence goes on along the minus strand of JAIUZE010073565.1, from coordinate 21,642 downwards.
AGAAGCTAAGGAAACGTGAGCCTGTAGATTGTAAGATCTATGAGACTGGTAAAGAGAAGTCAAAATATCTGACTTAAGGGGAGGAGGAAGCCGGGTTCCTAGTTGCGCATCCAGCGAAGCGATCGAGGACTAATCTTGCTGCAAGGGTGGTGATAGATAGACACGGTAATGCTAGACCTCGAGAAAGACCATTGGTGATTAGGTCTGAGGTAGGGCAGGAGCGCCCGGCTCGCGGTCGAGATAGAGATAGAAAGAATGACAAAGGCGAAGGAAAGATGGAAGAATAGCCTTAGTCATATTTTATTATTTAGTTATTATTATTTGTTGTAATAAATGGTGGGATTTTTAGAATCCTAGCCTTAGCTTTTATTTCAGCATTTCTTTATGTTAGTGAGATATTATTACTATTTTTGGATAACGAATAAAGATTAAGTTAGTTAAGAAACTGATGAGTTTTTATTTCTTTATTATTCTTGTCGAATTTCAAATGTAAATGCAAATGTCGTTCTATTCAAATTTCAAAATAATAGCGGGTGGAATCCTGTGAAGGATTTCCTACGTATTCATTAACAAAAATGAAATCAAACCCTACGCGTAGTTCGAGATAATGTAAAAGAATAATTGTTCGAAGCAAGAGCTTGTAATGAACATAGAAAAGGATAGCATGTGCTTTACTTACTCCTAAAATGAGTACAATTCAATTTAGTTGATGACATGAGGATTATCCAAATGTCAAAATGCAAGAGCATAGCGACATTAAATTCAACTGGCTAGGGACCGGTTTTATTTCGTTTCGCATGTGCGGCATGTGGGGTTGTGCGAGGCGCATTTTTCTAGTGTATGATAAGGGTGGTACCGTTCAACTGGTCTAGGTTGTTAGGGTTAGAAACTTCATTCCCGTCTAGGTCTGTAATTCTAACTGCACCCCTTGAAAATATGGATTTGACTAAGAAGGGTCCAGCCCAGTTAGGTTTGAACTTTCCTCGTGGATCGACAGGTAAGAGAGCTCTGACTGATTTGAGCACTAAATCCCCTTCTTTGATGTTTCTGTGCTTAACTCGTTTGTTGAATCCTCAGTTGATACGTGCTTGGTATGTCTATACATTGTGTAATGCACGCAGTCTAAGTTCATCCCAGAGGATGAGTTCATCATATCTATCCTTCTTCCAATCAGCTTCTGGGATCTGACTTTCTAAGAGAATACGCAGAGATGGGATTTCTAGCTCTACTGGTTGTACAACTTTCATTCCATAGGTTAGATAGAAAGGAATGGCCCCAGTGGGGGTCCTAACTGAAGTGCGATAACCCCATAATGCGAAGGGTATCTTTCTTGGCCAATCGCGATAATTTTCGATCATTTTCTTGAGGATTTGTGACGACATTCTTATTAGCTGCCTCTACGACGCCATTAGTTTGAGGTCTATAAGGTGAGGAATGATGATGCTTGATCTTATATTTGGCTAGCAACTATTTAGTCTCTGCCTGTAAGTGTGATCCATTATCACTGATGATTTCATGTGGGCAACCATATCGACATATGATATTGATGTGTATGAGTTTTGCCACTTTTTTAGCGGTAATACTAGTGTAGGATGCTGCTTCGACTCATTTAGTGAAATATTCGATAGCTACCAGGATGAAACAGTGACCTTCTGTTCAGGCTAGAGTGATCTTTCCAATGATATCAATTCCCCAAGCAGAAAATGGCCAAGGAAACGTCACGGTGTAAAGCAATGAGGGAGGAACGTGCTGAAGATTCTCGAAGATTTGGCAATTATGGCAGTGTCTGGTATACTTAATACAATCTGACTCAATAGTCGTCCAGTAATTACCTAGACGTGTGATTTTCTTTGCCATCATAGGCCCGCTCATGTGAGTACTGCATTCTCCATCATGATCTTCTTCCATTACTTTTTGTGCCTGTGAACGATCAAGGCAACGCAAGATGACACCAAGAGGTGTTCTTTTGTACAATTCTTCTTACATAAGGTCATCTTTAGGACTCGCTTTGTTCAAGTCTCTAAAATCAACACACACCCAAATTCACCCATCCTTTTTGGGTATGAGGACTATGTTAGCCACCCAGTTAGAATACTCGAAAACTTCGATGAACCCACCAGTGAATTGTTTATTAACTTCTTCTTTGTTCTTAAGGGCCCATTCGGTCCTCATTCGACAAAGCTTCTGTATTACAGGTCTGAAACGTCGCTTAATTGGAATTTGATTTTCTGTGATATCCTTGTCGATCCCTGGGGCATGTCTTTATAAGACCAAGTGAAAACGTCTTTGAACTTGTGTAGAAGGTCGACGAAACTTGCATTTCCACTCGGGTTTAAAATCGTCCCTATCCTAACTTACAGGGGTTTTAGTTCGGTCCTTACGTTGTTGGGTTCAGTGTTTTCTATAACAGGTGCCCCTTCCCTTTCTTGTAGTATTTCTTCGATTATATGGGGAGGTAATTCGATTGAGTCCGGGTCAGGATTATCCTCATTGTCATCATAAATAGAATTGCATTCAGAAAAAACACAAGGAGTAAGCAGAATCTAATTTATTTCATAATAAATTTTGAAAATAGCTGAAACAAAGAGGCCACCTGTTCAGTAGTCAGAGGCGGTAAGGGAACAGCTGTTGGGACATTCCGCAGGCTACTGTTATTGCTAGATACTAAGCTATGAGAAATAAAGGGATGAGGGTGACAACAGGAGGAGACTCTCTAGACTTCGCTAGACTCGGACTCTGACTTCGACTTTAACTCTGACTCAAATTCGTTGTCTTTCGGTTCTCCTTTGAACGTCTCTTCTTCACATATGGATTTCATCTTCGACTAGCGAGATGAGGTGTGAATAATCCAACGTGAAGTCTTCATCTGTAATCATTAGAACTCCAAGAGGATTATTAGTGTTGTTAGGCTTGCTTCCAAGAGGGATGGGTAGACGACCATCCTCAATCATATATTGAATGGCATGTTTCAACTTGTAGCACTTCTATGTGTCATTTCTTTTGCCCCTATGATATTTGCAGTAAGCGTCTCCATCCCAGAACCGACTCTTCTTTTCTAGGTCAGGTGTAGGTCATATGGGTCGGAGTTTGCCTTGTTGTGTTAGCCTGTTCAAGGCATTGGAGTATGTATCACCGATGTTGGTGAATTCTCTTTGGAGGTTATTCTTCCTAGGTGTTTCAACAAGGTTGACTTCATCAGTCTTGTTAGCTGAGCCATAAGAATGACTCGTTGAGCCTTGATACCCACGACCTACCGTTTTGGACTAGAGTCCTTTTCGGATGTCGTCTTCACTTCTTGTTCCCAGCACAGTCAAGTCTTTCGAAGACTTTATATTTTGGTACCTCAGATGGTTTGCATAAATAGGTCTCAGGTTGTCCACGAATCTCTTTACAAGGGTAGCTTCATCTTGACGTTCAACAAGTTGTGTGCTAGTTTTCCTTCGCTTACTTAGGGAGTCGGCGAACCCTTCTTTCTCATTTTGGGTAAGAACCTCTAGAGTACGCTTATTGACTTGAATGTGATTTAAAGGGCATCTTGAAAATGTGGTAAGAGACCGAAGATGGATCAAAACACGATCGATCAATCGAACACACTTACTCAAAAGACTCGATTTGTGAAGTGGGACTGTGCCACTGTGTTTAAGCGAGTTTTCGAAAATGACTGGTTTTGAAATGTTTGTACTAGAAAACCGTAGTGTGGTTCTAGGAGTATTGACTCGAAGTGGAGATATGATTTTAACTAGACACTTGGACAGAGTTTCGATTCATTTCGCGCTACTTTAGGCCAACTTTAAAATGCTTTATAGTTTTTAAAAGGATTTTGATTTTGAAAAGCTCTTCATGGTTTTATGTGCAAAATGGTGATCATGTAAGGGTTATACACATTTAAACAGGCATTATAACGGTATGCTGAGTGCATTTAAAAGGGTTTTGGCTTAAAAGGTGGATTGGCATACCAAGCAACCAAACCCAAGGTTGGTGGAGAGGTCTGCGCCAAACATGAGTAAGGCTGGTTCCTAGTCCATTTCCTCGAGTCCTGAAAGCCCTTGGTGCTAACATGAGTATACACCGTGGTATGGTTAACGTCAATCGCAATCCATCCTTAGGCCCAGATAAGAATTTGGACCGTCCAGACAGGACAATTGGTTGAAAGGGTTGGGTTAGGCCTAGGAAGGCCGAGTAAAACGACCTAGGAAGGTCGAGTAATAAAAACCAAAAACTGTCTCATACATACTATTTTCTAACCTTGTTCAAGTTTCACCCTGGGTACACGTAAGTATATTTTCCCCAGCGGAGTCGCCAAACTATGGTACACGGATTCGCGACCACGTGCCAGGCTATGGCGTGAGGAACCACGGTCATGCGCGCTTGAAAAGGGACAAGCGTAGAAATACGCATTTCTGGAGTCGCCACCAACTTTTGTTGGAAGTTGGAATCGTTCGAATACTTCATGCCATGTCAATACACAAAGTAATAACATAAACACCAAGAACTCGTTACCTTTAGCATTCTATGTCTAGAATGACTCTTGTGTATGTCAATGAACAAGGATGCTCACGGAGATCTGGAGTATGGGGTGAGGTTACGTATTAGGAAGCTCTTTAATCGAACATCTAATCCCGCCCGCCTCGATAGCGACCTCTACTAAGGATTAGGGAAACTCATCTATACTTGATATGTTGTCGGTTATATGCATGCTCTGCAACATACACGTTTTAACCCTAACATGTGAGCTTAGACTATGTCAGTTGAACATATAATTTAGCAATCAATTATGTCAAACAGGAGTTAAGATTGATTGCATGTGAGAAGACAATTAAATCATACAATCGTTGCAATAATTAATGACTGATAAAATTACAAAAGAATTACAAAGATTACAACGGATCTCGGGATCTATGTCGGATATATGTCCAAAAGAAAGATTTAAAGAAAAAAGAAAAGAATAAAATATTTGAAAAATGGATTAGCAATGATACTAGGTTTAATAGTCGATTAATCATTAACTAAGCTACGTCGAGGCGCATCAACCCGCTAATATCAAAGACAAAATCCAAACCAGAACAGGCTAATATCATTAACAAAGGAATATCAGAGACAAAATCCAACCCAGAACAGGCGCAGCAGGTGATGTGTCCTCTGAAAGAGGCGCATCAACCCCTGTGTCTGTTCTAGAGGTGGGTTCTGGCTCTGAAGCTAGAATCGCGATCAGTTAGTATTTGTTGGTGATTTTACGGTTTATTATCGATCTATAAGTCAAATAAAGATGATTTAATAGATTAATTTGTACTAAATTATATCAAAAACAAATTCAAAGACTAAATATGAACAAATCTAACCTCAAAAGACACAATCTTGATCTAAAGATGACAAAACGCGCTAATATTGAATTATTAGGGATCTAAAAACGAACTATCTAAATATGAAAAAAGGTGATTTAAATAAGACTATTAAAAAAAGTGTTTTAAAAAGGTTTGACATAAATCCGACATGAATCTTACATGAATTAAATCAAAGACAATGCAAAATAAAATACAAAAGATAGGATTATTACACCCTCAGACTTACATGTTTGACGAAATGAGATTAACTAAGTTGCGTTTTAGTGATTGCTCAACTCGAATGTAAAGAAAGTGCCCTCGCAAGAGGATTAAAAATCGATTAGTTAAATTGATTAAGTGTAGTGGTCAAATTGGTACGTCAATGCAAAACGAGATGGATATGCAAAAGGATCTTAGCTTACGTGGTCGATTGATCAAGCACGTAGATGTCAAAATGCTTAGAGCAAGGTCTAGAATGCAGAGAGAGAGAAGAGAAGAGGTGGAACACTCGCGTGCTTTGAAAGTGAGCACGAACCTCTCCTTTTATAGGCAAAAATCCGAAGAGTTTTGGAATAACTCGAACACGGAAAGAAATCAGGAAAATATCCGGAAACAGGAAAATCGAACTAGGGAAGAGGCCCAGCAAGAACTGCGACTCTTGGAAGAGGCGCAGCACCTGTTGCGACTCTTGGAAGAGGCGCAGCACCTGCTGCGTCATTTCCCAACCAGTTTCCTACTTTGAAAGAAAGATTCCCGCGTTTCCTTTATGGAATTGCGGTTGATCTCGAATTCTTTCTAAATAAAACACTGATATATTTTACCAAAAGAGATAAGTTTTGAAATATTAAAATATCCGGAATATTCTCGAGCGTTCAGACTCGGTTTAAAAGACGGTTTATAGAAAATGAAGCAGTGTTTGACCCGGACTTCAAATAAACTCTAATGACTGTCAAAACAACCGTACCGGCGCGTAGATGACGACCAAGAGGTAGACACGAGTATTTGAGCTATCATTTGATGATAAACTTAATTATGAACTGTCATAAATCGTTTCGCATACCAAACATGTGGCCCAATCATTACTGGGTGGTTGGCGGAAGGTGTAGAACTGAGGGCAATATTCTTTCAGGGATTATAATACATTGCTATTTATTTTAGTATAGACATAAATCATACGTCAAAAGTATCCTTTCTAGGGATACAAATCATAACTGATTCTTTGAATAATCTCACTTAAACTCAATTAATAATTGATCCATCTCTTCAGGAGTGGTGGTGAATACAACGAATTTTAGTGATAATTCTCCTCGTAATATTAAATAATTTGATCACATGTAACTTATATGCGAGATATCTCACAAAGCATTTTAAACCAGTTACATGATAATGTGTGTGCAGGACTACATTATTTGTATGAATGATAAATATCTTTTATACTCACAACATGATATCTCATTCGCTTCAGGGAATGTTTTCGAATTGATGTGATTCTCAACTGTTAAAAGTATCTCATCTTTTGCAAATATTCATGTAATCCCGATTTCATTCTTAATTATGATGCTCGAATAATACTCACTGTATGAAATTTGAGAATTTATCAACACTGTGAACTTCGGATCACCGTTTAAATATCTGTAAATATTATGAACTTCAGGTCATAATTTAGTATATGTAAACACTATGAACTTCTAGTCATAGTTTCAGTATCTTTAAATACTATTAATTTTAGGTCATAGTAAGAATATAAAAATTTCAACTCGTATATCAGTTTCCCTTTTCTCATATCGAACTTTGCATATATATGACATTATTAATTTCATGAGATATTTTCTTTCAATGAACTAATTTGGCCCAACAAGGCCACATCTTTAAGCTTAATTAAGGCTTCTCTACTCAGATCGCCAAATGCCACATTATTAATCTCAATCTAGACCACAATATTAGGCTTAATATTATGCCATGTTCTCGAATTTCTGCAACAGACAAAGTCTTTTATCAAATGTCATATTCACTTCAAGGAATGGATCAAATTTCAAATTCATTACATTGTTCAACTTCAGGTGAACAAGAATCAATTCGCAATTGCCGCTTTATACTCAATTACGGTTAATAAAATCATATATGTGGACTTCTTGTCACTTACACTTGTACAATATGAATATATTGTATTGTTGAGACGAAGTTAAATTATTATACACCTTTAAAACTTTCAAGTTCGGGTCAAAGTCATTATTTCTTCTAATCTTTATAAAGTAGATCTTTTCGAACTTCATGTCCAAAAATAATTACATCATAATAAAACTGATGTAATACACCATTATAAATCCCTCCGAATGCACTATATGGGCAAAAATATATTAATACCTTAAGTAAACTATATTCTTTTTTTTTGGTAAAATGTAAGCTTTGTATTATAATAGTTTCCAATACAATTACATCTTCCAAAGTTACTTTCAAAAAACTACAATTTATACTATAGGAATTGCTAAACTACAATTTATACAATTTATACTATGTAGCCATTGTCTATGTCCTACTAAATTCCTTTCTTTCATCAGTTGTATTATTCTATTCCTCATCATTACTTTGATCTCTTGAATCACTTTTTCAGGTCTTCTAATCTGTAGCTCTAGACGTCCTCTATTCCTTTCTTGTCATACCATATACCAGCATGCATTATTGCATATGTAGTATATTTTCTGTTGCAGTTTAGACCTTCCATTACTGCCATTCTGTATACTCAACCAACATTCAATGTTACTCCAAATCCTCCAGCTGTAATGACATCTAGAGAACAAATGACTATGAGTTTCAGGACACTGCTCACAAAGAATACATGCATCAGATTCTGCCAGGCCAATTCTCTGCAGTTTGACCCTTGTATTGAGAGATTTATTCTTGATCAACCAGCTGATAAATGAGTGTTTTAGATAGTTCTATTTCCCCCATACGTCCTTATACCACTGTACCTGTTGTTGGGAGCCTTGCGACCAACAGTACCCTGACTGAATAGAATAACCATGTGAATCATGTAACCATTGATTATCAACAAAACCAGCAGCTAATTTAGATTTAATCCTACATATATTCCTCCAGTTCCAATTTGAATCAGGAATAGGACTGCATTCATTCCAATCCCTATCCTTTAAGTAAATATGATGGATCCATTGAACCCACAATCTGTCTGCATTTGTGTAAACCCAATTCACCAATTTTCCAACTAAAGCCTCATTCCACACACCAGCCTCCTGTATTCCCAAACCACCTTCCTTTTTGCTACAACAAACCTTATGCCAAGCAACCAATGGAGCTCTATTGTATTCCACTCCCCCATCCCACAGAAAATTTCTACAAATTGCCTCAATTCTTCTAATAACACCTTTAGGGATTAAAAAAATCGAACACCAATAGTTATGGAGAGTGTTTAGCACAAAGGTAATGAGAATTAATCTACCAGCATAGCTTAACTTCTTTGCTCCTATACCTCTAATCTTAGTAACAATCTTTTCAGTTAGTATGGTGGATTGTTTGTAAACAAGATCATCTTTGGATCCAATGGATTGGGAACATTTATTTAATGAATTCTTCTTGGTTTGAGTATATTCCTAATGCTAACAGTTCATGGTCATGGAGGAAAATCTGTGAGGTTAGGGATATTCTTAAAACTGGATATGTAAATGGACAATGGAGGGGGCTGGATAAGGAGTATTCTATTGCTAATGGGTACTCTTGGTTAACTCAGAATTATGCTCCTCATGTTGATTGGTGCTGTCTTCTATGGAATAGGTATAATCTCCCAAAATGGAGCTTTCATATGTGGCTGTTAAAACAGTGTAGACTGCTCACATTGGATAGGCTTCTCAAAATAAAGATGGTTGTTCCTAGGATGTGCTATATTTGTGATGCTGACCAGGAAGATCATACTCATCTATTTCAGAATTGTCATTATGCAAAGGAGTGTTTCAGGCTTGCAGGTGTCTGGCTGAAGCTTTCTCCAGTTGCTCTGATGAATTCAGAGAGGATTCAGCATATGAGGGGTACCATATTACGCAGGCAGATTACAATGGCAGCTTATACAGGGCTTTGTTACAGCATTTGGAGAGTCCGAAATATTTGCATATTAGAGGGGCATGTGCTTTGTCCACGAGCTCTTGTCAACCAAGTAAAAGATGATTGCAGGAGAAGGCTGCTGATTGGGTTCAAAGGAGCTATGACGTATGCTGATAGAAGATGGTGCAGGGATGCTGGCTTGGATCATTAAAGTTACCAGTATGTTGAATGTTTTTTGCATAAATGGATTGTTGATGCAAGTGTTATGAGGAGGATAGCTGGGTTTGCTCTTTGTATCTGATGTTTTAGTGCAGCTTCAATTTTTAGTATAGAAAACTTTTGTTTTGGTTTGGCTGTGTTTAAAGCTTTGTCATTTGTTTTGCTAATCTTGGGTGGTCTATGTAACAAAACTGAATGGACTGATTGTAATTGGTGTTGCCCATATTGTTGGGTTAGTTTATAATATTCTTACATTTCACCAAAAAAAAAGAAAAATTAGACAGTCCATTGTTGTTAATCTTCCAGCTTGAATAAAAATTCCCAGATATTTAAAGGGTAACTGGCCTTCCTGATATCCAGAAATCTGAATTATATCCTGTTTCAAAGTCTCATTCACACTACTAAAGACCACTTGATATTTAGCTGCATTAACTCTTAAGCCAGATGAGGATGAAAAAGTTGCCAATGCCCTTGGCATTAAAACCATAGACTGCACATCCCCCTTACAGAAGATCAGTAGATCATTTGCAAATAACAAATGATTGAGCTTCAATCCCTTACATAAAGGATGATATCTAAAGTACCACTTCTGTGTAACATAACTCAGAATCCTTGTCAAATACTCCATGCAGATTATAAATATTAAAGGAGACATTGGGTCACCTTGTCGTAGTCTCCTCTACCCTTTAAAATAACCAAATGCAGCACCATTCAAGTTAAGAGTAAAGGAGGTGGATTTCACACAAGTCATAATCATGCCCTTCATCTTTTTAGGGAAATTTAGGGCACCCAACATCTGCTCAATAAAATCCCATTCAATTGAGTCATAAGCCTTCTGAAGATCCAGTTTAAACATACATCTTGGTGAAGACTTTCTTCTGTTATAAAGCCTAACCAGGTCTTGGCAAATTAAGATATTCTCCAGGATACTCCTCCCCTTTATAAAAACCCCTTGATTCCTACTAATGATATCAGGAAGTACTAAAGCAAGCCTATTACAAATGAGTTTAGAAATGGTTTTATACACTATATTGCAGCAGGAAATAGGTTTGAAGTGCTTAACACTGGTAGGCCTATCCATCTTAGGAATAAGTGTAATAACAATGAATTGATTTGAGTTAGCAACTGTCCAGTCTAAAAAAAATTCAGAATTGCCTCACTCACCTCCTTACCCACTATCCCTCAAGCATCTCTGTAAAATTGGCTACTATAGCCATCTGGTCCAGGAGATTTATCCTTGGGAATACTGAACAAGAAATCCTTAACTTCTGTCATTGTAACAGATTTATTGAGGATATTCCAATGATCACTAGTACAACAATTGCCCCTTCTGACAATTCTAACATTCACTTCATTCACTACAGTACTAGATCCTAAAAGCTTATAATAATATTTCAAGAAAGCATTCTGAATATCACTACTCCCCACACACACATTACCATTCTGGTCCCCAATCGTCAACACCTTATTCATCCTCATTCGTTTATTAATCACATGATGAAAGTAAGAGGTATTATTGTCTCCCTGCAGAGACCACTGCACTTTTGCCTTTTGAAGTAAAAAAACTATCCCTGGCTACAATCATTCCCCTTAGCTCATGAGCTATATCCATCTCCTTAGCTATCAACTTCTCATCCCTTGTATTCTCAATAAGTTCTTGTTGAATTTTCTCCAGTAAAAGTACTCACAATATTAGTATTATTTTCAATATCAGATAAACAAAATTGGTTGAGTTTTTTCAATACAGCTTTAAGAGCTTTAAATTTTTTGATAACTCTAAACATTTTAGCCCCTTCAACCTTCTTATTCCAAACACTTTCCACACAAGATCTGAATCCTTCAGCCGTCCCCCACATATTAAAGTATTTAAAACTCCTTCTGCCTCCAAAATCATTCTTGCAATCACTCACAATGCAAGGGCAATGATCAAATAACCCTTCTAGATGAAAATGTGCCATATACTGATCAAATTGTGCATGCCAATATTGGTTCCCCATTACCCTATCCAACCTACTATAAATTCGTTCATTTGCCTCTTGCTTATTAGACCATGTAAATAAAGCCTCATTAGCAGCTATGTCTTCCACTTCACATAAGGAAACACACTCCTGGAATTGTTCCATTTCAGCTTCTGAAGACTGACCACCTAGCCTTTCCAAGGGAGATAAAACTGTGTTAAAATCCCCAACCCATAACAAAGCTTCAGAGCAACTTTCTGCCACACCCTTCAAAAACCTCCACAGAGTACACCTTTCCTTAATGTCATTACACTACTACAAATTCATGCAATAACAACGCCCCATCAACAACGCATACTCACGAAAATAAAGGAAAACCGTTGTGGAATGGAGAATTATTTTTCCGCGGAATTTTATTAAACCTAATAACAACGGTATTAGTTTTTCGAACGTTGTTAATAGTTTTAACAACGGCGTGAACCAAAAGAACCGTTGTAAATAAATTTACTAATAACAACAGTTTATTCTATATCCGTTGTTATTAATTAAGCGCGAAATAAGGAAAAGTAATAACAACGGGTATGAAAAGCCCGTTGTTATAATGTGTTATTAATTTGGCGTAATATTTGGCTTAAATTAATAACAACGGATATCATTTTGTTGTACGTTGTTGTTAGTTGTAACAACGGATATAACTTTGTTAACCGTTTTAAATAAAGAACCTAATAACAACGGTGCCTATGAATAATAACCGTTGTCAATACTTTTAATAAAGATGAAAAAAACACACAACACTAATAACACTGTACTGCAACACAAAAACACAAACACAAAGCGATTATACTGCATCACAAAACCACAAACACTAATAATTTATTGATTTCCTGATCGTCTCTTTGTCATCATCTCCGTCTGCTATTTCTTATTAATCAGGTATTCTAATAATTTTTCTTTATTGATTTCCTGAATTTCGTTTATTTGTGAATTAGTTGCCTTATACATTGCATTTTTCTGAATTAGTTGGCTTATTATTGAATTAGTTTTAATTAGTTGGATTTTCTGAATTACTTGGCTTACTATATATACTACGAATGTAGATAACTGACTCGAACTTGGATGAATGCTGCGAATATGAGTGACCCAAACTATAAGGATGGTTTAGCTGAATTTTATGAAGTCGTTGCGAACAATTTGAATGGTTCTTCTAGTATTCCATGCCCTTGTGAAAGATGTGGTAATATCAGGTATATGGCTATTCCGGACGTTAAAATTCACCTAGAAAAGTATAGTTTTAGTCGATCCTATACCCGTTGGATTTTTCCTGGGGAATCATTAGAGGAAGATAATAATTTTGAAGAAGATGATCTTGAGGTATACGAAAGGATAACTGATGATCCCGAGTTTGCCGAGTATGTTGAGTTGGAAGCAGACGAGTTGAATGTTGGGTCTACAGATAATGAAGAAACAGATGATGAATCAAATGCTTTTGAAGATGAAAACATTAATTTGGATGACCTTGACAACATGTATGAGAAGTTGTGTGAGTCTGAAGCGCCTCTATACCCTGGTTGTAAGTACACAAAGATGTCGGCTGTGGTGAAGTGGTATAATATCAAGGGGGCAAATGGGGTTAGTGACACGTGTTTCACTAGTTTATTAGCCTTGATAAACGACATGCTTCCAGATGGTAATATTCTTCCCGTTAAGACATATGAGGCTAAAAAACTAATTAGAGGGGTGGGTATGAAATATGAGAAAATACATGCATGTCCAAATGATTGTGTAACACCCCGACCCAAACCTTGGGTCGGGAGCGGTCACTCATGATAGCTCTCCAGGCTGTGTACATGGCCCACAGATCAACACGGGTCCTTTCCAGCGCATTTTGTCCTCACTCATGCGCATCCCGGGAACCTTCCAGGAGGTCACCCATCCTAAGACTACTCTCAGTCAAGCACGCTTAACTTTTGAGTTCTTTTGCATGGATGACCAGAAAAGAAAGTGCACTTTGTTGATATGAGTAGTACTTTCAATCCTTTTAAGCACTAGTCATTTAAGCCTCTCAATGGACCTCTTCAACAAACGTGGGGTGTTACAATCACCCCCACTTGAAGAAAACGCAACGTCCTCGTTGCGCCTGGGAGCATAACCGCTAACCCAGAATCCTCCCCCGCTAGGTGGGTGAACCCGGGTACTCCCACCACGGCTCCACCACCATACGGTCGCAGGGTTGCTCTGATACCATTTGTAACACCCCGACCCAAACCTTGGGTCGGGAGCGGTCACTCATGATAGCTCTCCAGGCTGTGTACATGGCCCACAGATCAACACGGGTCCTTTCCAGCGCATTTTGTCCTCACTCATGCGCATCCCGGGAACCTTCCCAGGAGGTCACCCATCCTAAGACTACTCTCAGTCAAGCACGCTTAACTTTTGAGTTCTTTTGCATGGATGACCAGAAAAGAAAGTGCACTTTGTTGATATGAGTAGTACTTTCAATCCTTTTAAGCACTAGTCATTTAAGCCTCTCAATGGACCTCTTCAACAAACGTGGGGTGTTACAGATTGCGTATTGTATCGAAAAAAATATCAAAACTTAACCAATTGTCCGGTTTGTTTTGAGTGGCGTTATAAGGATAAGGAAGGGATACCGGCTAAGGTATTATGGTATTTTCCAGTGATACCAAGATTCATAAGGATGTTTGGGAATAGCAATGATTCAAAAATGTTAACTTGGCACGAAACTGGAAGAATAAATGATGGGAAGCTAAGACACCCGGCAGATGGTATGCAATGGAAATCGTTCGACGCTAAGTATCCAGAGTTCGGCATTGAACCTAGAAACTTACGTCTAGCGCTGTCCACTGATGGAATGAACCCACATGGAAACATGAGTACCCAACATAGTACTTGGCCAGTAGTGTTGGCAATATACAACTTCCCTCCATATGTGTGCATGAAAAGAAAGTACTTGATGTTGTCGTTGTTAATTTCCGGCCCTAAACAACCTGGAAATAATATAGATGTCTATTTGGAACCTCTTTTAGATGATTTGCGAATTTTGTGGGATAGTGGGATAGAAGTATTTGATGCATATAGGAATGAAACTTTCAATTTGAGAGCGATGTTATTGTGTACAATAACCGACTATCCGGCTTATGGCGACCTTTCTGGGCATACGGTGCATGGGAAAGAGGCATGTCCATTGTGTGGGGAGGATATCGAGTCTGAATACTTGAAGTGTTCTCATAAGTATGTGTATTTGGGAAATAGGAGGGGCTTGGATCCTGACCATTGTTATCGCAAGCAGCAGAAAGCATTTAATGGACGTCAAGAACATCGTCAACCTCCTAGAATTTTGAGTGGGCATGAAGTTTATCAGAAAGTAAAGCATATTGAGATAAAATATGGGAAGAAGAACGGCTCTAAATTGTCTACTCGTGGGTATAAGAAAAGATCCATATTTTTTGATAAACTTCCATATTGGCCTGACCTGGAGGTCAGGCATTGCCTCGATTTCATGCACATTGAGAAAAATGTCTGTGATAATATTATCAATACCCTCCTGAATGTTCCCGGTAAAACAAAGGATAACGCCGCAGCTAGGGAAGATATGCAAATGATGGGTATTAGGCTAGAGTTGGCACCACAGAAGAGAGGTAATGGTACATTTTTACCGCCAGCAGCTTATACCCTTTCACGGAATGAGAAAAAAGAGTTTTGTGCATGCTTGAATGGAATTAAAGTGCCACATGGTTATTCGTCCAACATCAAAAGCCTTGTGTCGATGCAAGATCTAAAACTCACCGGGTTAAAGTCACATGATTGCCACACTTTGATGCAACAATTACTATCCGTGGCTATTCGCTCCATTTTACCTGAAAAGGTACGATATGCTATTACCAGATTCTGTCTCTTCTTCCAGTCCATATGCGATAAAGTCATCGATCCCGATGATGCGGATTCATTGCAGGACCTCGTTGTCACCTCTCTTTGTCATTTTGAAATGTATTTTCCACCCTCTTTCTTCACTATCATGATTCACCTGACCACTCACTTGGTTAGGGAGATTTTGTACCTTGGGCCCGTGTACTTGAGATACCAGTATCCTTTCGAAAGATTGATGAAAGTCTACAAGGACTATACATCTAATCGGTATCGTCCAGAAGGTTGTATTGCTGAACGTGCTGTATTAGACGAAGCTCTTGCATATTGTTACGCTCATCTCTCCCCTGAGGAGTTAATTGGCGTTCCAAAGAATCGTCATAGTGACTGGATGACCGGAAAAGGTATTAGGGGCCGGGTTGAAAAAATTGTGGCACGTGACATGTTACATTTAGCACATACGTATGTGCTAAACAACGAAGATGAGGTGCAACCTTATATTCAACAACACAAAGATGAGCTCAAATACGATCACCCAAACAAGAGCGAGATGTGGATTGCAAACGAGCATAAGAAGACGTTTGGAGAGTGGTTTAGGAATGTTGTCCTTGGAGTATAAGAATTTGTATGGTGATGACATCTCTCCTAGGTTACTACGTCTTGGGTTAGGTCCAAATGCCAGGGCCACTTTTTTCAGCGGTTTTGCTATTAATGGTTATACTTTTTACACCCGCGAGCAAGATGAGTTGAGCACAATGCAAAATAGTGGTGTGAGTTCTGAATTTGAGGCAATGCACTTTTCTACTTCAAAAGATAAAAACCCTATTTGGGGAAAATGCCTTTATTATGGTGTTATTCAAGAAATATTGGTATTAGATTACATTGATTTCACAATACCTCTGTTTCGATGTAACTGGGTTGATAACAACAACAATTGTGTTCGCAAGGATAAAATGGGATTTACGTTGGTCAATTTGGATAAGGTTGGCAATAATAAGGATGATCCTTTCATAATGGCATCCCAAGCTAAACAAGTGTTCTATGTCACCTATCCTATGGATAAGAAGTGGTCTGTTGTACTATCTATAAGGAGTAGACGGGGTGCACCCGATAATGGTGGGGATAATGATCAGGATGTCGTGTTTGAGGGAATGGATCACTCTTCCCCTGTATCTTATTTCGACAATGTTGACACTGATCATGATAACATTGAAAGCATCTATATGCGTGATGATCATGGTGAAGGTATTTGGGTTAACGAAGAAACTATGGCGGGCAAGAAACGTCCCCGATCCTGAGGTGGTTAATAATGTGAGGTATTAGCTTATATATTTGTTTTTTTTAGTTTCTGTTAGTTTCTGTTATTTTTTTAAATAACTATCTTTCTGATTTTTTTAAATAACTTAGGAACGGCATAGTAATAACAAACGTAAAGCACTGATACTTTATTAGCTCGAACATATTTGCATTTAGGAACCATAGCGGAAATCTTACAACCATAGCGGATACAGACACACACACTTGACACTCAACATCTATTATGATAGGCTGATACAAGACCACAGGCCCTAAAACCCCATTACACTGCTATTATGATAGGCTGATACAGACACACAGGCCCTCCCGGCCATCATACATGACCACAGGCCCTCCCATCCCATTACACTGCTATTATAATAGGCTGATACAGACACACACACACTTGACACTCAACATCTAACACAGGACGTTGCTTGGAACTTTTAGGTGTACATTGCTTGGAAAACAGCCACAACCTGGTTGTAGGCATCGACGATTTCTGAATTGGCCGACTGCTGACCATTCAAGATGGTCGGATACGGCACGTGGAAATAGTCCACGGTATTCTTCAGAAGCTCGGCGTCCTCGTCTGTGGCTACCTAGAGGTATGGTTCGACTGTTGATCTATTCGGAGCAACCCAGTCGCTCTTACCATGGCCTCTGAGTTGAAACATATTGCCAAGCTTAAATGCTGATTCTGCATCTGCAAGTGATGTTCCAAACTGAATGAGTAGTATCCCTTTTAATCCTCAAGGCGCCCATTGTGCCTTAATTCTGCTGACCGAGTATCCCAGCTCAATAAGCTTATTCCTCAAAGGAGTAAAGCTTTTGGCAACAAATCTTCCATCGTCCAAATGGCCTGGGGCATTCATTAGGACACAGTGATATGGACGAGCAACATTTTGAGACATTTCAAAAATAGACAAGTAATTTGATGATTTTGGTTTGGTTTATTTGCAGTGAGTATTCTTTTCTGAATTTATAGCATTCACTGTATTGTCTTTAGTTTTTGTTAGCTTTGGTCATTGTTGAAGATTCCCAAATTATTTAGCTTTTGGTCATTCATTATACAGTCTCCATGTTTTGGTTTCTGCTGATATTGCTGTGTATAGTGCTTATGATATTGCTGTCTTTTTTGGTTTCTGCTGATTATTATTGCATTGTATAGTGCTTATGATATTGCTGTCTCTAATTATAATTAAAATAAAAATAAAGGTAAGCCACAACAACGGTTGTTGTAAATATACCCGTTGTGATTGCTTATAACAACGGTTATTAATCACAAACCGTTGTCATAGTGTTTAATAATTAAAACTGGTAGACTACTATAACCGTAGTCATTACTCTATCACAATGGTTTGTTTATAATAACCGTTGTCAATATTTGTTATTAAGATTTTTATTATCATCTCCCTTATTAATCAGGTATTATTTTTATCAACTATTTCTTATTCAGATTTTCTAGCTAGATTGTTCAATTCTTATTATTGAATTCAGTGTATTGTCTTTAGTGTTTGTTAGCTTTGGTCATTGTTGAAGATTCCCAAATTATTTAGCTTTTGGTCATTCATTATACAGTCTTCATGTTTAATTACTTCTTATTATTGAATTTTGGATTTTCTGAATTTCGTTTATTATTGAATTTGTGAATTAGTTCAATTCTAATTTTGCTTTATCGATTGAATAGCTTTGAATTGAATTAGTTTAATAACTTCTAAACTTAAGTCAAAAAACAAATTAACGTATCAACATTAATATTATTAAATAATAAGTTCAAACGGCGCCACACACAAATGGCGCCAAAACAACAACAACCAAACAACCAAACAACTACAACCAAACAACAACAACAAATTAAATTGAGTCCGGGTAAATCTCCCGGATAGCTGCCACCGCTAGAGCATATTCATCAATCGGGTCAGCCTCGGCCAGAGCCAACCCTTCCCACTGCTCTACCTGGGTCACTTCAACGAGGTCGACCCCATTTGGCCAACGGTAACGGTCATGTTCGGAAGCCACCCATAGATATGGCCCAGGCTGGTGGTCCGTGCTCTCAATAAAATCTTTTCGCCCATGCCCGGCCTTGTCAAACAGTCTTGCCAGTTTGAATGCGGACGCACGATGAGCATCCGACATCCCAAACTCGAAAACGAGTTCCCCTGTAAAGTACCTGCGATGATAATTTGGCCACATCTTCCTGATTAAGTAGCCATTTCGAATAAGCGTATCACGGAGTTTTTTGTAACTTTTACACACAACGTAGCCACCCTCAATATGACAAGGCATTTCTTTCATGATGCAAGCATATGGTTTAGTAAAAGTTTCAGACATTTTGTATGGTTGATGTTAGTATTGAGGCTGGGAAATTTTGTATGGTTTAGCAAATATGTTATTGATTGGAGTTGGGAAATTTTGTATGTGGTTGATAACCTTGTATTGAGGCTGTATTTATAGAGACTTATTGATTGGAGTTATTGAGTCACATGAAGTTATTGATTCACATGCATGCATTGGTTCACATGAAGGCATTGATTCACATGCATTTACAAATCCCAAAACGACTATACATTCACATGCAGTACGTTATTGATTGAGTAAATGTGTGAATGTATATATGCAGTTACATTTCCTATGCAGTCAATGCACTTACTGCAATATGCACCGTTATTGAAAGTAATAACAACGGTTTTTAACAAATAACCGTTATTATTTCTCTATCACAACGGCTATGGTCAACCGATGTCATTACTATATCACAACGGTTGTGGTCATAAAAACTGTTGTGGAAAGTAATAACAACGGGTTGTTTAACCAATAACCGTTGTTATTTCTCAGTATTATTATTTTTAATTAAAAGATATTGCAGTCCAAACCCGTCAATAAACAACAGCAGAACAACTGTAACAACAGAACCAGCATTGATTAAAGCATCCATTGAACATCATCAATGGCAGCATAACCCCTCTATAAATACAGCCTCAAAACAACCGTTGTGATATATTTCTCTTCAATTGAGACATTTACTCATACTCCTTGCCGGTTGCTCGGGACGAATGGACGGTTACTCTGAGTTGCTTGTCCACTCTGAAAATTTTTCCTCTTGTTTGAGTAAGAGGAGGAAAAGGAAGGTCGAGAAGTAGTATACAACGGTCTCTTACCATAGGCATTAGGAGCAACATACGAGGTACGAGCCTCTTCGGCAATCTCGCGAATTGAACTCTCTGCCCATATAGCATCGTTGTAGATAGAGACAAAGGAAGTAGAACCCCTACTGATCTTGCCCTTCACCTGAGGAGAAAGTTTTCCCAGGTAAAAGAATGCCTTGTCTTCCTCCCTTGAAATAAGCCGAGTGGCATAATGAGCCAACTCGTTGAACTTGGTCGTGAACTCCTGAACTGAGAGCCTTCCCTGTTTGAAGTCCATGAATTCCTTCAGTTTCTGCTGCCTCAATTCATCAGGGTAGAACCTCGACTCTAATAGCTCACGGAAACGAGTCCAACCAAAACCAGGTTCCAACTTAGAAGTAGGGCCAGAAAGTGACCACCACTGATCAGCTTCCTTCACTAAGAAGTGGGAATCAAGACGGACTTTATCCGTTTCAAGAACATCATATAGAGAAAAGTTCTTCTCCATTTCCCGTATCCATTCTGAAAGCTCGACGGGATCCACTTCACCACCATAGGTTTTGGCTTTGCTCCTAGATAGTTGTGAAGCAACCCATGTATAACTTCCGGGTCTCTCATGGTCGTGAGGAGGATTAGGAATAGGATTTGGCTGTTGATTTTGTTGATTTTGCTGATTCTGTATAATAAGAGTAAGAGCTGCTAGGATCGTGTTGTCAATTCTCGGAGGCATCTTGCAAAAGAAAACACAGATTAGTACTTATCATTTAGCAAGCACAAAGAGACTACAACATAAATCCTAATCTACCCATCCTACCATTCTATCTCACCAGTTTATTATTTTATTAAGGTCAAGTTATTTATGCAAGGGTACACAAACGTGCGTCGGGAGCAAAATAGCTCTGATACCAACTGTGACACCCTCAAATTTGCGGAAAGAAAAAAAATAATTTAAATAAATAAAAGATGAGAATACGTTTCTAATAGGTTCACTTTAGTGAAAATCGGTAATTTTAAAAACCGGAACCTACTATTAAATATATTCATCATAACAAAGGTGTCTTAAATAAAAAGGTTCATAACAAAAAGGAAATAATATTATACATAAGAAATATCCAAAACGGGAGACATATCTCCCGTATAAATACGGAAATAAAAGAGTGTATAATATATACAATCCTAAGAACCGAATATAGGTCCAAGGTAAATACTTCGCTCGCTAGCTCGTCAATGTACCCAAGTATGCATCACAAACCTGCCAACCGCATTAAATATAAACACGGAAGCCACAGTCCGTGGGGAGTAACTCCGAGTTCTCCCAGCCACGAAATGTCGAGTTTAATAAAACATGAATAACATAAAAGCAATGTATATGGAAAATAAAAAACCTTAACATATATGATATGCTTTTCATGTTATGAAACAATTAACTAACATATAACCTAGCATATGAAGGCTAAGCTACTCATGCAAACTATCATGTGAATCGGTTAACAACCTATACCACGAGGTAGGGAAGCTAGTATCTTAGCTCAGAGGTTACATTTAAAACATGGCCATAATACAACTCAACCCTAATCATAAAAGCTATCATGTGAATCAGTTAACAACCGGTAATCCAAACTCTATCAACCTTAGCCGGCTTTCATCTCACCTTCTAAGATTCATAGAATCATCAAACATGAAAGACCAATACTTCTAGAAACAGGCATAAGTTCTTAGCACGGCCAATAGTCGACTTCTGTAACTTCGGGCTTATACCACAAGGTATGAAAAACCTGCCTAGTC
>JAIUZE010073563.1:0-35406 GCA_022085475.1 Heliosperma pusillum | reverse complement strand
TTCTTAGAGAAAGAGTTTCTCGAGAACAAGTCAAGTAATAGAACCTTCTATCTGTCGGAGATTCAAGAACCAATAACCGAGCAACCGATGGAGGAAGATGTTCCTTCAACTTCTGCTACGGTTAATATTCCTCAGGAACCTAGGAGGTCGGGTAGAGTCTTCATTCCTCCAGACAGATACATTGGTATGGTCGAGGAGAATGATAGAGATGACATTTTTCTCCTAGAGAGTAACGAACCCGCAACCTATAAAGGTGCCATGACCTGTTCCGACTTTAAGCTATGGCTTCAAGCCATGCAATCTGAGATGGACTCTGATGATCATTATTTATACACATATTTTATGCTTCCCTTAGTTGCAAATAACTCGATTTACCGTCTTTCCTTGCTTATTCTATGCTATTTTAGCTAGAATATCGATTCTGCCGCTTTTGTTATGTTTTAATGCAGATTGGATGCATTTGGAGCTTTTAGAGTTGATATGGAGCATGGCGGAGTCGAATCGTAGAAGGTTAGGCACGGGAATCGAGAACGGTGGAAAAGAAATGAAGACAAACGAAGAAACAAGCCATTTTGAAGGCTGCTCGATCGAGCATAGTGCCTTGCTCGATCGAGTCGGGCTAAAGGTTGCTCGATCTAGCAACATACCCTTGCTCGATCGAGCAACCTAATTTTTCAACGACTTTTTCATATTTTCCTAAACTTTAATTTAATTAATTAGATTTTTGTATTATAAAAGGAAAGCTCGTCTTTCATGCTTTCTTAGGCTATTGAATACTTTAAGGCTTTAATTCAGAAACCCTAATTTAGTTTACTTTGCCTCCGGATTTTTTTCATCAAAGACGATTGTCTTTAGTTCAACTTGTAATCGGTATTCTCAATCTTTCTTTGTTATTCAATTTAATTGTCTTCTAGTTCTTTAATTATTCTTTGTTCATCCTTTCATAATTGTTAATCATGCTTACTTTATTTAATATTGTAGTTATTAATATCGTTATGAGTAGCTAAATTTCTTTCTATGGTTGAAGGGGATCTAGGATTGTTAGAAGGGGTAGATTAATTAATTGAATTGCAATTGCATGGTTATCGTTTGATTATCGTTTTAATTCTGGTTGTTTGATTACTGGCCAGGATTAATTAACTAGTCTCGCGAATTAGGATTGACACCGACCGGGTTAAGACTAAGATAGGCTACGATAATTGAATAGAACTCGTTTAATGATAGCGATCGCATGTTAAATTGTAGATCTAAAGGGCATAATTGAATCGACCGATCTTGTGACCTTAGATAACTTTATTGCATGATAGTTGATTTCCTTCTTACCCCTGAACAATAATCCTAGTGAACCTGTGACCCTAGACTTTTAATCTCATTGTTTTCAACCTTATTAGTTTGTTATTGCTTATAGTTAGTTATTGCTTATTACTAGTTGTTATTATTATTAGTTATAGTTGTTATTGTTATTGTTGTTATTTATTGTTGTTATTGATTGCTTTTAGTTTAGAACTCAATCTCAAACCCAGAAATTGTTACTTAAGAGACAAACCTAGTTTAACATATTAGAATACTACCGCCTCCCTGTGGATTCGATACCTTGCTTACCGCTGACTATTAGTTATTAGTGAATTAGGTTTTACTTTGATTAAGGTGACGCGACTTTACCCTTATCAAATTTGGCGCCGTTGCCGGGGAGGCAACAGTTTTCTGTTTGTTTCTACTTAGTTTGTCTTTTTCGTCTCAGGGAACCCAAGTTCCTTGAGACAGTTCTCATCCTTTTCTTTAGTTTTTGTTTATGCCCAGGTGTTCTAGGTCCGTTCTCGTGCCCTACGATTCCGAACCAGAGAAGACTCTTCGGTCTAGACGAAACTTTTGGAAGGAAATTCAAGAAGCGGAAGACTTGAGTACGCTTGAAACAATTTACGCCGAATTCGTCGCAGAAAAACCATCCTTAGAAGAGGATACACCTATTTCTGCACCTACTACAACCATACCTACTCTAGCCAGCCATTCGGAGCCTACCGTTGCATCTATTTCCAAGGGATTTCAACTCCCTACTACGGGTAATAGTACTTTTGAGATTCGTCCATCTTATATCTCTTTGGTGGAGCGAAACATGTTTGGAGGAAGCCCTACTGAGGATCCTGCTAAGCATATGGAGAAATTCACTAACTATTGCTGCTCTATTCCTTTAACGGGTGGGGTGACACAAGATCAGATCAAGTTGGTGTTATTTCCCTTTTCATTACGAGACGGGGCAGAAGATTGGTTGAGTGAGTTAGATATGGCTGCACTTGGCATCACCGATTGGAATTCTTTGGCTCGTGCATTCTACAAAAGATATTTTCCGCCACAGAAAACCAATGCCATTCGAAGTCAAATCACAAGTTTCAAACAAGGTCCCAATGAGAACTTTAATGAGGCCTGGGTTTGCTTCAAAAAGCTTGTCAAGTCTGTTCCACATCATGGTTTTGATACTTGGTTCTTATGCAACCAATTTTATAATGGGTTATATGATGATCAGAGGAATTTGTTGGATTCTGCTGCTAATGGGAGATTCCAAAATAACACTACTGATGCCAATGCTTGGAAGTTAATTGATGAGATGGCTACTCACACTGCTGAGTATGGGAATCCTAGGGGTAATGTGAGGAGAGGAAGTACAGATAATGTCATTGTAGCTCAGTTAGAGGCATTAACTGCCAAAACTGCGGAGTTACAAACTTCAAAGTCCTTGGAAAATAAGCAAACGGTTCATGCCATGGTTCAACAAGAGCCAACCTGTGAAAGATGTGGTACTATGGGGCATAATGCAGTGGAATGTATGAGTACGGTTGATCAAGTGCTTGCCTTTCAATCTTTTAAGCAAGGTTCACCGTACTCTAACTTTTACAATGAAAGGACAAGAGAGCATCCCAATTTCTCCTACCGAAGTCAGAATGTTCTTAATCCCACCCCACCACCACCTCAGCAACAAGGTTCATCTTATGTGATTCCTCAGAATCGCAATTCTCAAGGTAACTTTAACCGTTCCAATCAAGGTGGTCAAAACTTCCAACAACCTCCACCTCCACCACCTTTAAGTAATGATATGGCGGAACTAAAAGCCATGTTGCAGCAGAGTCTTATGATCCAATAAAAGCAAGATGCTCAGATCTCACAATTGATAGCTCATAACAAGATGGTTGACACTCAAACTGCCCAATTGGCAATTCAAAATCCACATAAACAATCGGGTAATCTTCCTCCTCAAGGACACCCTCCACATGAACAAGTCAATGCCATCACTTTGAGGAGTGGAACCCATTACAAAGGCCCTGAAATGATAAGGGATGAAACCAATGAAAGCTTGGAAGTTGCTGATCAAAGTTTGAAAAAAGGCGAAAAAGAGGTGAATGAAAAACTCAAATGGCGCTACGGTCAGTTGACATTTTTCCAACTGACCATACCAACTTTTCCTCGACCATACAAACAGAGTGTTATAGCAGATTGTACAACTGAGTCCGAGTACTATGCCGCTTCGGAAGCTGCAAAGGAAGCTATATGGATGCGTCAGTTCTTACAAGGACTAACCGTAGTTCCTAGTTCGAATGACCCAATCACCATCTATTGTGATAATAGAGGTGTCATCTTCCAAGCTAAGGAGCCTAAGTCTAGCAACAAGTCTAGACATGTACTTCGGAAGGCTCACATGATCCGAGATTACGTGGAGCAAAAGGAGATAGTGATAGACAAGATTGCTTCGGATGACAACATCGCGGACCCTCTCACTAAACCGTTAAAATATGATAAGCATGAAGGGCACATTATTTCCATGGGAATTAAACGTGTTCCTGAGTTGTAGTAGTTGTTTATATGGATTAGATAAATGTATCTTTTTCATATACTATTCATAACATCATCGTATTGTTTCATATTTTGTTTTTCATGTGGATTGTACGACAACATTGAACGCCGCAAAGTGAACTGAATTACATTATATTTGTTTGGTCCGTAATCGCTCATATGAGCTGATAACTCTGGCAATTATATTGTGAAGTTGTTTGATGGTGGGTTCAACGAGCCATAAGTCAAACGGTTGACTGATCGATCACAGATACGAGTTATAAAGATACCTCGTAGGACATCGTGACAACGTTATGGAGTCCTAAATGTGTAAGAACATTCGGTGTCAGGTCATGGATAGGACGTCCATAGTGTTTCCAGAGTCGATTCTTTTGACTATCGACTGTCTCTTGATATTAAGGCAGTTTTTGGGTGACTTTGGTTTCTTTCTCATGGTCGACCGTAACAGGAGGCTAAGCAGATTTTTACTGGGTTATTTCATACTGTGCTTGTATCTGCAGGATTTGAGTTGAAGAAAATATCCAACCTTTATCAGGTTTTGTTATTTCTCAGGGCCACTCGAGGAGTTGTAACTGAAATGCATGGCCATGCTCAAATAATGATTCGTTTATCAGTTAGGTTACTCTCTAGTCGGGAAAACCACTCTTGATATAGATCACTTGTAAAATACGACCTTTGTGAATACGGACTTTGCAAATTATTTTACATTGAGTGGGAGAAATTTTGGATATGAGAATCGGTTATCGCACATACACTTGTAAGGACAAGTGGGAGATTATTGGAGCTAGTGTCCTCCACAGTTTGTGTGATAACGTGTATAAATATCTTACAGGTTCACAGGTTATACTTAGTATTCTTATCAGTTGATTAACGTTTATCGATAACGGTTGGCTTGCTAGAAGTTTGACGTTATTGTCATTTTAATGGCGGTGATCAACTGGTCCCTAAAAGTCACACCTAAAGGATGGGTTTGAGAGATATGATTATATGAAAAATATAATCATATTGATGCCTTATATGACTAAAAGGTTAGTCGATGTATATGACTAAAAGGTTAGTCAATGTAATGATGATACGATTATTTAATACGATTAAATAATATTAGCTGAGACGAATTAAATGTTAATTCGTAATTGAATATAAACTGTTATATCTATTTGATGTATATAATGTAATTGTTTAATACGATTAAATAATGTAAGCTTAAACGAATTAAATTTTAATTCGTAATTAAATATAAACTGTTATATTTAATTAGCAAATTATATATTATTCTATATTGTCATAATAAATGATGTCAGACCGGTATTAATAAATCGACTGCAAAATGTTGTATAGACTTATTAATATGTGACAACATAAATGACAATAATAATACATAAACACATTATACATTAAATAAATAAAATAGAGGGAAGACTCCTATCTTGACTCCACTACTTAAAAACAAGTAGAGAAAAAAAAAGAGTCCTCTCTTCCCTCCACTACTGAGTTGGACGGTCAAAAGAGGAGAGTAGGAGGGTTTGATATAAACTCTTCTTCTCTACTTTCTCATTATCACAATTTTCTCACAAAAATTAGCAGTAATTTTGTATTCTTTCCAGCACAAGAAAAGACATTTCTCAGAGCATCTTGGGTGCAACGATTAGGAGAATATCGATCTCGATATTTGTTCTTAGGCCATATTGCTAGGACTGGAGGTTGATTCTAATCTCTATATTTTATATCATGCTTTTCGTTTATGACTCGTATTTCATATATTATAATTTCGTTATAATTCTTAAATTTCATGTTGAAATATACCGATATTTCCCACAATTATGTGGTCATCATAGACTCCGCATACAAGACTAAAAAATATGATTTTCCGCTTGTTGAGATGGTTGAGGTCACACCAGTTGGGAGGATATTTGTAATCGCATATGGCTTTGTGAAGTACGAGTCCGAGGATGGATATACTTGGGTTTTACAGCATTTCAAGGCTCTTCTCAATGACGACGTTCAACCTAATGTTATTGTTACCGATTTCGAAAAAGGGTTGTTGATTGCAATTCCCAAAGTTTTCCCGGGGTCCTCCCACCTGCTATGTCTTTGGCATATATATGCTGTCGTGAAGACGCGATCACTTAACATCACACATGACGATGTTTGGGCTAAGTATATTAGCTCAAAGTTGTTTGGAGCGGTTGTGGAGGCGGGGACACGAGCTGAGTTTGATGTGGCATGGGGGATATTGTGCAAGGCGTGGGCAGCAGTAGGTGCTTATATTGAGAGTACTTGGATCTCACTCTATGAGAAATGACACAAATTCAAAACAAACAACTTGACACATTTCGGAGTTACTACTACATCCTCGGTTGAGTCGGCCCGTGCAAATTTGAAGAAATGGTTGAAAAGCGCAAAACTCGTACTTGATAACATTTAAGTTTGTTTCCATACTTTGATTGAAAAAAACGTGGAGATCCGTCATTTTTTGGAGTTATCTAGATCGAAATGGTTGCATGTTGATCGGTTGTATTGACATCAATTCGCTATGTGAGTTTCAATCCTAGATGTTAGCTTATATCGTTAATTGTTTAATTATTGTCATTTTTATTTTATTAGTTTCGTTCGTCATTTGTATCGGATTATTGTCATTTTTATTTATTAGCTTATATCGTTATTTGTTGGATTAATGTCAATTTTTATTTTATTAGCTTCGTTCGTCATTTGTATCGGATGATTGTCATTTTTACTTTATAAGCTTATCTCATTCATTTTTATTTTATTAACTTAAACACGTGGTCTAATAAAAAAACGTAGATGTCTACAAACATAAAAAAACGTCTAATAATAAATCATAAAAGTCTACAAACATAAAAAGTCTAGAAATAACGAAGATAGTCCATAAACGACAAATACACACAACGTAATCCATAAACGACAAATACAACTCTAATCATGGTTGTCACTAAGACTATCATAATCATCCACTAAACGCTGAACTCAATTACCGGGTTAGGGCCTTACTCCTTGACTTTCTTGCATAGACGAGCATCGATCAATGGGCCTATGCTATTCATCATCTTGTGAAAGAGCTGAAGTTGTTCTCCGTCATCCGCAATATTTCTAGCGACAAAAAATTGTTTAAGTAAAGCATGTGCAATCTGCAAATTTCAAAAGGTATACGAGGCATTAGAATTAGTTACACAAATTGAAGGTAAACATAAAAAAATAAAACGTAAAATAAAAAAGTATACGAGGCATTATAAAATATTTACCTCAACAATGACATCAACATCGTCACGTGGTAAGGGTGCATCTCGATGACCAGGATCAATAATGAGCGGGTGAGAGACACCTCAATACCAAGACTCGTATTCTCGTGAAGACTCACCCGAGAAAGAAACCGGGCTCTATATCTCGGAAAGGTGGACTTGGTGATCCTCCCAACTCTCCCATAAATGATCCGCTAACGGGCCTATTACCACCTCATACCCTACCCCCGTAACTGGAAGGTGGACCTTCCCCGGAACAATTGGCCCAGGAATCACCTGCTTGTACCCAAACTGTTTTAAAAAACGTTCAGATTGGTACGGCTCGACAATGTCCATGAACGTACACAACCTGAAAAAAGGGTACAAGGAAACAACTTCTCCTGACCTGAACCAAACGGCTCCCACCTAATGGAAGTTTTAACACCCGCGAATTT
Source organism: Heliosperma pusillum (assembly GCA_022085475.1). Lineage (NCBI taxonomy): Eukaryota > Viridiplantae > Streptophyta > Magnoliopsida > Caryophyllales > Caryophyllaceae > Heliosperma > Heliosperma pusillum. Next base: position 27,872 of record JAIUZE010073563.1, on the reverse strand, counting down.
AGCGATTTGCTTTTAATAATATTTTATTATAATATTAGGGAAATTCTACGGTCTACCCTCGAGTTTTTTGGTTTTCTATGGTATACCCCTACATTTTTAAAATTCTATGGTGTAACCCTGAACTTTAGATATTAGTCTACACAATGACCGTATTAATCGTTTATGCTAAGTTAGTTTCTTAGTTAAGCTATTAAACCGTCTCTTTAATGCTCCAAATACTCGGCAACCTACTCAATTACTTATTAGTTCGCCGACTAACCCATTAACCCACCAAATAGTATACAAATCTATCTAACAATTCATGAAATCTCCATTATCATTTTGTATTTCATAACGAAGGTTTTTAATATTACTTTTTGCTTATTAAATGTGATTTGTGATGAAACTTATACATAATTGTAATATGACATTAATGAGGTTGAATAAAGGTCGAAATATGGGAGTTTTACAGCGATAAAGTTAATGCAGAGTTGAAAAAGGTTATCACGGTGAAATAAGTAAGAAGTTAAGGGGTACAACATAGATTATGAAAAAAAGAGGGGTGCAACATAGAAAACCGAAAAATTCAAGGGTACACCGTAGAAAATCACATAATATTATTAGTTAGCCTTAATATTAGATTTAATTAGTAATTTTGGGTAGAAACCGTCGCATTTCAGCCTGTTATTAGTCCGTAATCGGACTCTACTTGAAAATTCAAGTGGGTAAAACCTGACCTTAAATATTGAGCCCATTACTACTCATACTCTTAGAACAAACTCATTAAACCTTCTTCTCCCTCCTCCATTTTTCAGCAACATCTTCATCTTCTCATCAACCATAAACTCGCCATTTAAACACTCTTTCCTCTCAAACTTCATGTCCATATCTCCCTTATCTCTCAACCAAACTCATTGATTTTTAGTCTAATTTTCTCCTCTTCCTTTTGATAAAATAAAATTTTATCTTCCTTCAACTTTCTTAAAACTCATATTTTAGATCTAATCTTAAGACGAACATAATTTCTTCATTTCTCAACCGAAATTAATTTCGTTTGATGTTCCAGAATCCTCTCACCGTCCTCCTTTCTAGGTAATAAAATATTAAATCTTTGAAATTTTCTTAAGACCAATTTTCTAGAATTTCAATTATAGCCTCTTATCATTTTAATTGTCGTTAAAAGGTGGAATTTTGAAGATTTGGGCCAAGGAATCCTTAGATATCGATAGCTAGCTTTGAAATCAAAGTTTTGAAGTGATAAAAAGTTAATGTAGACGGGTTACTCGATATCACATGTGTTTGTGTGTTTGAATGGTAGATTGAGTGATTTTAGATGAAAAGATAGTATCTTTGTGTGTTGATAATGAAATTGGGTAAATTTGTGGACTTTATGACTAATTTATGTTGATAACCCTCTTTTATGTGTGTTCATTCAATTCTTATATCTTATATGTTGATAGCCACTATGTTAGTACTCACATGGATGTTGTTTGAAGTTTTGAGTTCATATAAAGTGATTAATTGCGTCATTGAGTGAATATATGAATAAGATGTGTTAATGTTGTCATTTAATCATTCTTATGCTCATTCCATGTTTCTTATGTCTAAAATATGTTAGTCTTATGCTTTAATGAAGTTCCATGTTAGTTTAAAGATATTGTGCCCAACTTTGAAGTTGGAGTGATTTGGGTAAAGTTGCGGTTTGTGTTGTTGGCGATTCTTAGACGAATCGGCCGTTGTATCATCGTGTCTAATGTGTAAATGAGGCTTGAGAATACTTATTGGGTATTTACATGTTCATTTGAGGTGTTATAATGGGTATTAATATGTTTAAACAAGCTATATAAAAGTTGGAGTGAAATTTGGAAATTAGGAAAAGCAAGTTTGGAATTTTTCTACATGAAGGGTCAACTTTAAATGCTCATATCTCGAGTTATAGACATGGTATTGATGTAATTCTAAGTCGGTGAGTTAGCTTGACCTCTTACGGTTCTAACGGTAGGTCACACGCCTAGAAACACTAAGATATAAGGGATATATGACCATTTTACGAAAATTGGACGCACAATGTGCTGAGTTGTGCACACCGTGTGCAACTCTTCCAGAGAAGGCAACGCTTCTCACCGTGGTTTCCCCAAAGAGACTGTGTGTAACACCTCCAGAGAGGCATAGGCCATGTTGTTCTTAGTGGGCTTATCTCAACTTGATCGTGCTTTCCTCCAAAGTTAAGAATAGTTGGCCTGTTACCTTTTTTCTTGCATTGTGTTGTTGTTTATGCTCTATATATTTGTTCTAATGCTTTTGTATCATGTATTGACGCTTGTTTATCGTTTTTAAATCTATATTATGCCTTCCTCACATGTTTATTAGACGGTTTTGGATGTTTCACTCATTCGAGTCATTTATACCTTGAGTAGTCGGTTGAATCATGGTTGTTGGATGATATGGAACTCTTATTCCCTGTTTGTTCCCTTATACTTGTTAGACTTGATGTCGGAGCGATGGGGGTACACTCCCTTGTGTATGTGCATATGTGTGACCCCCTCAAATTTGCGGAAAGAAAAAAAATTATTTAAATACATAAAAGATACGAATACAATACGAAGGTGTCATTACATAATAAAAAGGTTCGTTACAATACGGAATAAAATTCTACAAAAGAGATATACAAGACGGGAGACATATCTCCCGTATAAATACGGAAATAAACTAGTGTATAATAATATACAAACTATGAACCGAATATAGGTCCAAGGTAAAACTTCACTCGCTAGCTCGTCCATGTACCCCAAATATGCAACACCACCTGTTCGATCGCATTAAATATAAACACGGAAGCCACAGTCAGTGGGGAGTAACTCCGAGTTCTCCCAGCCACGAAATGTCGAGTTTAATGAAACATGAAAAACATAAAAGCAATGTATATAGACAATACAAAACCTTAACATATATGATATGGTTTTCATGTTATGAAACAGTTAACTAACATATAACCTATCATATGAAAGCTATCATGTGAATTCGATAATAAAATATAACTCGAGGTAGGGAAGCTGGTATGCTGGCTCAGCGGTTACCAGGTAACATGGCCCTGATACACTCAAACCCTAATCAACACGTAATCATGTGAATCAGTTAACAACCGTTAATCCAAACTCTATCAATCCTAGCCGGCTTGCATCTCACCTTCTAGAACTCATAGAATCATACAAACATGAAAGACCAATACTTCTACAAAAAGGCATAAGTTCTTAGAACCGTCAATAGTCATCTGTAACTCGAGGCTATACCACAAGGTAGGAAAACATCCTAGTCCTAGACTGATCAGACCTAGCGACAACAGCTATTCCGTTCCCCGTCCCATGACATAACCGTCTATGAGAAACTCTACTAGGCGACCCCCTAAGCAGAGATGGCTAGTACTTAAGCTGGTTCCAACCCCAAAACGGATTAGGCAACCATGCCACGACTTGGATATAAACCCACCAAGCCGAGACACAAAAGCTATCAAGCGGCAAACTCCGTATGCTCGTTAAAGATAGTACGGGCCTATCAATGTCATGGTCCAAGCTACTCATTTAGAATTAGAAGGGTCAAGACGCCATATATCCATAATTCTCTATGGGTACTTAGTCAACACGACACCAACCATATAATAAATCAGTCACGGGAAAACATCCTATCATGTGACTAATTGCATATCAATAATAATCAAATATCATATCGCCTCATATCTACTAAGGCTAATTCATTAATTAACTACAACCATACTTGAAGACAAATCCCCGACCCGAGTCCCGCGACGGGTCATCAGTCAAATCGGGGCTGACTAGATCTTAGTTTGACCAAACCCGTTGGATCAAACCGGCTAGAAGCAGAGTCTTATCACATAGACATAAAATCAACATATTCATTACATGTTATTTTATTACTACTTCTAACATGTGAATTATCATATTATACCCAAAACCCGCTGACTTAAAAGATTTCAACGTAAACTAATCTCGTATTATAATTTCTAACATGTGAAAAATAATAATTTTATGAAAAACACTTTTAATTAAATAATTTACTTATTAAAATTTCCCACTTGCTAAATATTACAAAAACACGATAAATTAACATTTAACTCAAAAACCGTCACAAGTCCAAAGTGGGACCCACGGGCTGAAGTGAGGCCGACCACATGGGGCCTATTTTTTTTGGTTTTTTTTTGCCTCACGGACATAAAGGGGCTGTTTGGCCTTTGAATCGATTTACTAAAAACCCGATTTCATCATTTTTCCCGCATGCTTTAACATATTTAAAACCCGTCAAAACAACAACCACTCAATCAAACATCGACACAACCCAAAGACCAAAACCCGGACCCACCTTGACCAACCCAGACCGGGTCTGAACCGGCCTGGACCGGTCTGGTTTGGACCCGGTTCATGCCCTCACCCACGGTTCAACAACCAACACCACCAAATCAATTCCAAACTTGTTTTTAAATCAACAAACACCCATTTTAACATCCATCATACAAAATCATAACTTATTAAAAATCATCAACATTTGTCAAGAACACTAAACTTGTTAAAATTTCATAAACAACATAAAAATCATAACTTAGTAAAAATCATTAAAATTCTTCAAGAACACTAAATTTGTTAAAAGTTCATAAACAACATAAAAATCATAACTTATGAAAAACCATAAAAATTCATCAAGAACAATAAATCAACATAAAAATTCACTACAACTTAAAAATCATCAAGAACACTAAATCATCATAAAAAATTCATACAACATAAAATCATCAAAAATCATCAAACATCACAAAAATTCCATACAACATAAAAATCATAAAACAACATAATAATTACTACTTAACATATTACTAACTAAAAATCCATAAATCATAAAACATGAACCAAAAATAAAGATGAACCAAAATCCAAATAAATCAAATTAAAGGCTATGTTACTAACTTAACTCTTAAATACTATAACATGAGCCAAAACTAAAGACTACAAAAAAAACAAACTAAGGCTATGTGACATTAATTCGTCGAGTAAAACGGAATCGTTACCTTAGCTAGCCAAAAACACTTAGCACCAAAATAATAAGAAGTATATATAATAAAAACCCTTCTCCTAATCTTCACCCAATATATACGAGTCTCCAAACTCGTCTTCAAAGTCTTCTCCTATAAGAAATAACAAGGAAAACATTATTAGAACTTAAATATAAATTTCCATAATTAAAGTGTTGAAAATGATCTTGACGGAATTGAAATATAACCGTACGTGAAGATGAGGAGCGAAGAGGAGAGTCTAGAAATATAAATTAGGATGGATTTAATTAAGAAACGAAGATTTTATAAAGGTTTTGCTCAAGAACGATGAAGAACGGTTGATGAACGATGAAGAACGCGAAGAACGATTAAATAAAGTGAGGTTTGGATCTTATTTTGATTTGTTGTAAAATGAAAAGTTGTTTGTGAGTCATATGGGTGGGTGTGTGCCGTGTGTTTATAGACACATAAAGGTGTCGAGTTTTGAAATTGTTGTTCCGTAATTGATTCGCGTTTAATAATTGTTTTACGGTAAACGATTAAATATTATTTACGATAAAGTTAATATCAAGATATTATGATATTAAAATGTAAAATAATGAAAATATCAAGGCTTAAGAGTGGGTAAGTGTGCCGTGTGGAATTGTGATTGTCGGGTCTGATTTCGAGCGTTTTGCGTAATTTTCGTTAATTGATCGATAACGCGAATAGTGATCTAGATATTATGATATTGTAATCAAAAGTAATCAAAATATCAAGGCTATTAGAGGACTTTAAGGAGCCGTGTGGTTTGAGGTGATTCGGGTCTGTTTTTTGCTCGATTTGCGTAATCTCCGTTGACGGATCGATAAAGTAACAAATATCTAAGATATTTGTATTATTTTAATCGAATCAATTAAAATATCCACTCGTGAGTGGAAAACGATGACATGGCCGCGTGACTCATGCCAAAGTCGAGTTTCGATTTTGTTGCGCGCTTTACGATGCGTCGTGAATAGTTAAATGACGATTGGTTAAAAAAACCGTAAAAGTTATTCTTTAAATTCCAAATAAATTCTAAATAATTTTATTAAATTATGACAAATCTTAATAAATCGAAATAAAAATAAATCAAAAATATTATTTTTTTAAATAAAATTTCGGTCTTCAAAATCGCAAGCCGAGACGGGAAAAGTCAACGGAAGTCAAAATCGACTAAAAAGTCGGGAAAAGTCAAAAATGACTTAAAAGTTCAGAAAAGTTTAAGACAACTTTAAAAGTCAAGAAAAGTAAATGACGACTTTAAAAAGTCAAGAAAAAGTCAAAGACGATTTAAAAGTCAAGAAAAGTCAAAGATGACCAAAAACGGTCTTTTCATGAAATCTCTCAAAAATTCCAAATACGAACGCGGAATTTCAAAATACGACTCGGAACAAAAATTCCTATATTAAAAACTTAAGTTCTACTGAAAAGTATCCATAAGCTATTGCTTAAGCAAATTGGGTACTTTTCGGGTTGTTACAATCTGACTCAAAAGAATACTAGTAGCTCTTGCTATGACCAGGCTACAAGAGTTGCTAGAACTCTATAAGCGGTCACTGCCCGACAGATTGTCCCTTACAATCTGTCTATGTGATCGATTGGTCATCCCGTATGACCCTATGGCACTTTGAACTTGCCATCAATCGCATCACACTCTAGTCACTTGGAGACGTCACCTCATATAAGCAACTAGGGGCCAATGCTATGTTAATCCAGTCGACTTTAATGGAGTCCAAAAATTGTCTCTACAATCCATTTGGATATAACAAAGCACAAAACCGAGTTTATGAAACTCAACCGATAAATGTGATTATCATATATGAACAATCAACACAATGTTATTGCTTCATATCATATAATCTAAAGTATATTTCGTCCATGACAATTCATGACGATCTTATTAAATGCAATAAAGGCTTGGGTAGTGAATATACCATATATTCATTTATTCCAACCTTGTTAATTGCTTTTCCTTCCATCCAACGTTATTCTTAATAACATGAATTCATCCATGTTTATGTCTAGATCTCTATCTAGTGTTAGACTCTTTAACTTGAAAGAAGCTCACACTCGTTATCATGATAACTGATAGGTATTTAGGTGTAAGGATCTACATTAGATCCTTGTATGCCACCTTATCCTCATCATAATGTACTAGGTCTCTATTTGTAAAATTTATGATGATTGACTCTTCAATCATCCTTTTAGATATTCGCTTCTTTTATAACAAAAGTACGCCTAGGATTTCGATAAATCCTTTTATAAGTTTGGGAATTTGGGTTGTGTAACTTTTACCATATAACCAAATTTTCTCCACCAAACATAAGAGTGTATCCCTAGTTCTCCTCGAGAACTCTACAGAAGTTCTCGTAGGCTATCCAATGACTCTCATGTGGATTGTTTTGTTTTAGGCTTGTCATGCTCCCAGCTTACAATTCATTTAGGTATGTGCATGTAATGGCATAGATGATCGGTCTCATGTGATCAACAACTCTTAGGTTCAGTGGATGACTATGACCCTTTCATAGTGATCCCACTTTCATCAACATGAATAACCTATTTAACTTGTTGAATAGATTAAGGATCTTATCGATATAAGATACCTTTTAAATGTCAAGCTAAAATCTTCTATTCCACAATAGATTTTGATTTTAGTATACATGTTGCCCTCTTTCATCCAACATTAAAATCCAACCACTCTTTTCAAAAAGGTAATATGATTATGTCACTCTTAATGAGTGAAACGTCATTCACGTGGAAAACAATTTCTCCCACTGAACTTCATGTCTTTACATGATAACTTAAACTCCCACTTAACTTCATGTCTATACATGACTTTAACTCTCACTGAATTTCATGTCTATACATGACTTTTCGACAATTCAAATGAAACTCTTCTTATATCTCATAATAGAAAATATCATCATAACCTCTAGGTAGATGCCTTATGTAGGTAGATACCTTAGGCTTGTGTCATGTACACATCCTATTCCAAATCCCTATTTGGACATGTGGTTTTTATGTGTATCTTGTACACACCTATTATGAGGTATTTCATCGATGATTCGGATCTAAGCTTAGTTACGCATTAACTTGGCTTTTGTAGACATCTACATGTCTATCAATGCAACTACAATTGGGCAACTCCAAATAAAACATTTTCTTTTGCATAGATTCCATATAGTTTCATAAGTTTCTTATGTTAGAAAATCAAATTTTAAAATTTTTAAGTACTTCCACTTCATAGATCATAATCTTATTATTTCAAGTACATTTTCTTTTGGTCTCGTCACTAGTCTAAGGATTCACCTAAGAACACTTTATTTTGGTCTCCTCACTAGTCTTGAGTCTAACCTAAGAACATTTTCTTTTGGTTTTCTCACTAGTTCCTAACTAGGTTTTTGTTGTGGCTTATTTTCTCCCACTTTATCTTTAAAAATAAAATTATTTTCTTTAAAGATAGCCTTATGAGCCACAAACAATTTTGTACTCATACTCGTGAGGGAGGTAGAAGTATCACAACATGACCTTAAGTGATCTACCAAAGACTTCTTTGTAAAGACATCGAATCTTAGCTTTAATATAGACTAGTTCTATAAGAGCTAAAGAGGTGAACTCATATTCATGTCATTTACTTTCTTTATAAGTGGTATGGCCAATTGGTTTGGTAGATTCCCTATTTTGAGTTCAATAACTCAATTTTACCTTAGCAATTGATCTTTCAAAGTGAGAATCGAATTCTTAGATTTTTATTATAATGATCCAATCATCATAATACTTATATGATCAATTTGACTTGATATAATTTATGTTATTAGATCAAGTAGAGTATAATGACAAGTTTTAGAATGATAAATTTCATAAACCGAGTGACTTGGGTTGAAAACCAAGTCACTAATATCCAATTACAACCAAAAGTTAATAAAAGGAAATAAACAAATTTCCATTGTCTAACAAGGAAATAAAGAGTTTCTAAAACAACGTCACAAAATACAACCCAAATAAGGAAGACAACACAAAATGAGTCCAAGCTTCCTTATGTCTTCATCCATGGGTGGCTACTTTAGCTTCCCTTGAAGAATCTCTTTAGGCTTGCTTGTCCTTGCCCTTGTCCTTGCTTGGGTGCCCTAATTACAATTAAAAAGGGTAAGAATCACAAGTTGTATCTATATACCAAAGTTGAGATCATAACATAAAAGATAGGGAAGAAAATTTACCAACGGAAACAATTTTTCCGGCTTTGATATCTCCTTGATACTTTGGGCAATTCCTTTTCCAATGCCCTTCGCCATTACAATAATGGCATTTGTCCTCGTATGAGGCACCTTTCTTAGGCTTGAATGAGCTATTCTCAATAGCTTTTCCTTTGCCTTTGTAGGTGGAAGGCTTCTTTCCCTTGCTTGAACCCTTTTTGAACTTCCCCTTGCTTTTGTTATTGATGTGTAGTACATCCTTCGTGGTGCTAACATTTAGCCCCATGTCTCTCTCCGCTTGCACAAGCATTTTGTGCAATTCGTGGAGAGAAGTTTGCATATTTTGCATATTGTTGTTTACCCTAAACAACACATATGCCTTGATTCTCCCCAAGGAATGTAGTACACGGTCAATTACGAGTTGTTCGGGAATGTCAACCCCTTGCCCTTTAAGAATCTAGACATGCTCAATCAATTTGAGTACGTGAGGGCTAACCTTTTGGCCCTCTTTAAGATTCATGTCGAAAAAGGCGGATGCCGTTTCATATTGAATGATTCTAGGAGCTTGTGAAAACATGGTCACAAGCTTGGCATAGATCTCATAGGCCGTGCTCATCTTTATGGCACTCCTTTGGAGATCGGCCACCAAAGAAAAGATCAAAACATTTTTGATCGCGGCGGCTTCTTTTTGGTAAGCCTCATAGGCTCGCCTTCCGGTGGCGGTTGACCTTTCGTAAGGTGTTTCGGGAGAGGCTTCGGTAAGGTAACGAAACTTTTCGTCACCTTCCGCGGCCAAGCGGAGTTGCGCATTCCAATCGGCAAAATTTGCGCCATTCTTTTCTAACTTGCATCGATCCATAAAGGATCGAAGCCATGAGACATTCGTGAGAGTTGGAGCATTGGTGTTGGATGAACTAGCCATTGCGATTGAACAAAGTTAACTACAAATTTAAGACATAAAGGAAATGTCAACATTTATCATTTTAAATACTTGTAAACATTTTAAACAAGTTTCAACATTTAAATAGTGACCTCTACCCAACTATTATAAATGATTCCGAGATCCAAATTCATATCAACTTGGGCACGGTAAGCCGATTCATCCCTTATTAACATAAATCAGTGAATTAACTCTTTAATCGATTCTACATTAGAACTCTCGGTCGATAATATTACTTTAATATTTATCTTAAGTCCGGAACACATGCGGCTACGGTCGCGAATACTTCCGTTGAGCTCAATCCAAATTTTGAAATAATAAAATTTATTACCCCATTTACCCAACGTAACAAGTTTAGCCCCCCGGTGAGCCGAGCCTACTTCCTTGCGAAATTGGGATTCATGGGTTCTACATTTGGTAAGGCTTGATCTCAATTATTTATTATGAGAGGTCATGTCAATTTATAATCTATTATGTTAAAGTGAACTAAATCGATGAATTAACGATTATTTTAATTGACACGGTCGAATACTCGATAAATATGCATGTCATGTTATGGCGATTTGGCAATGCATGCAAACATATTAAATAAAATGCAAGCATAAAAAATAAAACTCCTAGTATGGCCTTTCCTAGAATAGAAAATCATATAATCTATTACAAATTCGGAAACCAACTCCTTTGGTCCCTTGAACTTCATAAGCACGCCTCCCAAGGTCACCGACTCTCTCGGAACTCCTTTCCGAATGGCACCGTCTTTGGGAAACTCCGGTTTTACAGTTAGTTACAAATTATATAATAAAATTACAATAATTTCCTATTATACATTGGTAAAATAAAATCATACAATAAAAGTGGTACGAGATCACATTAAATTACAACCGAATCAATATTCCCTTACATTCCGGGTAATATCGATTAAAACTAAGGCCATACATGGAAAAATACATAATTCCAAATTACATAAACCAAAATATGACATTCATAAATTGAAAATATGACATTCATAAATAAAAATGCAGCATTATAATATGTATAAAACATGCTCATGTTAAATGCCAAATCGCTCTATTTAACGGTTTATATCGAATATAACCCGGTTTTACGGAAATGCGTGATAATAACACTTTAAAATCACAAAACAATACTTAAATCATATTTAAGTCCAAGTTAATTATCCCAACTCATTTAGGCCTCAAAATTAGTCATTACTCAATTTTTGACAATAATTCAACTTCTTGTTATTTAATTGCTCATAATAAGACTTTTAAAATCATATTTTAATCAAATAAATCCAAATTTAATTACAATAATTTCAAAATTTGAATTTCAAATTCTTGAACATTCTGGAAAATTTTCATGACACTAATAATGTCAAAAATCATGGTTTAAAATTTCGAATCGGTTTTGAGAAAAATGGTTGCGCTTTATCGGTTTGATCAAATAAAATACATAAAGCATGCAAAAATTAATCATATTAAATTTTCAACTTTATATCTGAAATGTGGGACATTTATGCAACAAGGAACAATTTTCTCTTGACATGAAAATTATTTTAGCTATATTTGCTAAATTAGTCACTATTTATGCCATTTTTACATTAAAAATTCATAAATCATGCTAGACAAATTACTTTAGTCTAAACGTTTCCAGTCTAACAGGAAAACGTGCATGTGACAACATACTAAAGTTTCATGGGCAGATTCAAAGCGGAGGTAGTTTTTACCATTTGACCTTTATTTATTTCATTTTATCATATAAAAATCATAAATCATACGAAATAAATCCAATTCACACAAATTTTACATACAGTAAGTAAAACGTATGTGTGATATTGAGTACAAATTTCAAGGTCAGAAGATAAGTCTAATTGTTTTTAGCATTTTAAACATCATTTTACTCATTAAAATGTAATAAAAACACAAAAAATCATATTTGAGCATTATAAATTTCCATAAATCATCAAAATGAGCTAAAATCATATTAGGACCAGAATATATTGACATGCAAATAAATTTGTCATTTTATCTTATAAAACACAAATTATTAGTTTTCTTTAAAGTTACAATAACTCAAAAAAACTAAAAATCGATTATGCATGCAACAACCAAGGCTCTTGATACCACTTGTAAGTTTCTTAAACTCGATATTAGACATTTCTAATATCATATTATTAATAGTTTACTTTTAAACTATATGGACCTTATGCATGCATAACAAAAGATAAGGAAAGAACAATTTCTTACATTGATTATGAAGTAATATGGGCACAATATTTGAACTCCTTTCAAATATTGTTCTTGAGCTATGAATATGAGGATGAATTCCAAGTTCTTAGTATAAGAACACTCCTATTAGTAGCACCCAAAAAACCCTTTTTATCTCTACTAAAATACTACACTAGTATTATTAGTAGTAACCCTTTAAAATAAATCTAATAACTCTATTACTATACTAGTAATTTTATTAGAATATGAACTCTAAAATATGTGAAAACTTCTTGAGTTTTAGAGTAAGAAAGTGATTTTAGAGAGAAGTGGAGATTGCATGCAAAAATGAAATGAGATTGTGTGTTGAATAAGAAGGAAATAATCCTTCTTATTTTGGTAGCTATGACCGGCCACCCACCCATCACATGGGTGTGGTGTTGTCCCTTTCACTTGTTCTTATCAAGGCATTAGGTTGAGTGTAGGTATTAGTCTAGTGTATGATTGTGTCTAATTCTCAATTAGAATAATACACAAAAACTAATCACCCTAAAATACACTACAAAACCGGTGCACCCCACTTAAAATGGGTGTCCATTTTATTTTTGCAATTTGTCATTTGTCACAAATATGACATGTGACATGTAACATGTAATCTTTGCTTATAAATGTACATTTAACTAATTTAAATGTAATTTCATAACAAATAAATTAGACTTAACATTTTAAGTCACATTTTATAATTACATGTAAATAAAATGGGTCATCTCATATTTGGTTAATATAATCCACAACAATTTGTAATTATAATCAACCAATTTTGCTTATCTCAAATGTTTCATAAACATAATGTATTCTTAGTAATATAACAATTAAATTACTAAAATGAATCTTATTTAATCATATTACAATAAAATATATTTCTTACTTACAATAAACTTGGTTCAATTTAAGGGATTAATTAATCTGTATCGCTATACAATTAATTAATGTACATGATTAGGGGATTGTCCTTTAGGTGTGACCTCAAGGGATCAACTGATCACCACCGTCATACGACAGTAACGTCAAACTCAATTGAGCTAATCATTACCAATTTATGTTGACCAGTTGACTATAATATTCATCATCCCTTTGTATTCTTATTATTGAGATTTAATTATGTGATCGCACTATTGTTGAGGACATTTACTCCAACAGAGCCTTTCATAGTGATCCCACTTTCATCAATATGAAATAACCTATTTATCTTGTTGAAGTAGATAAAGGATCTTATCGATATAAGACACTTTTCTAAATGCCAAGATAAAGTGTTCTATTCCATAATAGATTTTGATTTTAGTGTACACGTTGCCCCTTTTTAATCCAATCAATAAATTCCAACCATTTCTTTCAAAAAGGTAATGTGAATACGTCACTTACAATGCGTGATACGTCATTCACGTGGAAGACAATTTCTCCCACTGAACTTTATGTCTTTACATGACTTTAACTCCCACTTATCTTCATGTCTATACATGATTTTAACTCCCAATGAACTTTATGTCTATACATGACCTTTCGACAATTCGAATGAAAATCTTCTTATATCTCATAATATAAAAGATCATAATAACCTCTAGGTAGATACCAAGTGAAAATCTTCTTATATCTCATAATATAAAAGATCATAATAACCTCTAGGTAGATACCTTAGGCTTGTGTCATGTACACATCCTATTCCAAATCCCTATTTGGACATGTAACTATGAGGTATATTACTGGTAATATGGATCTAAGCATAGTTACGCATTAACTTAGGTTTTGCAGAAATTTCAATGTCTATCCATGCAACCATAATTGGACACCTCCAATTAAAACATTTTCATGTCTATAGAATGATTTATTGGACAACTTCAATTATATCATCCCATTGCATAGATTCCATTTAATTTCGTCTATAGAATGATTTATTGGACAACTACAATTATATCATTCCATTTCATAGATTCCATAAGTCTCTTATATTAGAAAATCAAATTTAAAATCTATTCTAGGTGCTTCCACTACATAGATCATAATCTTATTATATCAAGAACATTTTCTTTTGGTCTCCTCACTAATCTTGAGTCTAACCTAAGAACGCTTTCTTTTGGTTTCCTCACTAGTTCCTAACTATTTTAACGTTGTGGCTTATTTTCTCCCAATCTATCTTTAGAAAAATACAACTATTTTCTTTAAAGATAGCCTTATGAGCCACAAACAATTTTGTACTCATACTTGTTTGGAAGGTAGATGTAACACAACATGACCTTAAGTGATCTACTAAATACTTTATTGTAAAGACATCGAATCTTAGCTTCGATATAGACTAGTTCTATAAGCTAAAGAGGCAGACTCATATTCAAGTCAATTACAATATTTATAAGTGGTGTGTTCAAATGGTTTGGTAGATTCCCTACTTTGAGTTCAATAACTCAATTTGACTTAACAATTGATCTTTCAAAGTGAGAATCGAATTTTTAGCCTTTTATTATAATGATCCAATCATCATAATACTTATATCATCAATTTGAGTCGATATAATTTATGTTATTAGTGCAAGTAGAGTATAATGATAAGTTTTAGAATGAAAAAGTTTCCATAAACCGAGTGACTTGGGTTGAAAACCAAGTCACTAATTATCCAATGACAACCATTTGTTAATAAAAGGAAATAAACAAATTGCCATTGTCAAACAAGGAAATAAAGAGTTCTTAAAACAATGTCACAAAATACAACTCAATAAAGAAGACAACACAAAATAAGTCCAAGCTTCCTTATGTCTTCCTCCATGGGTGGCTACATTAGCTTCCCTTGAAGAGCCTCTTTAGGCTTGCTTGTCCTTGCCCTTGTCCTTGCTTGGGTGCCCTAATTACAATTAAAAAGGGTACGAATCACAACTTGTATCTATATAACAAAGTTGAGATTATAACATAAAAGATATGGATGAAAATTTACCAACGGAAATAATTTTTCCGGCTTTGATATCTCCTAGATACTTAGGGGAATTCCTTTTCCAATGCCCTATGCCATTACAATAATGGCACTTGTCCTCGGTTGAGGCACCTTTCTTAGGCTTGGGTGAGCTATTCTCAATAGCTTTTCCTTTGCCTTTGTAGGTGGAGGGCTTCTTTCCCTTACTTGCACCCTTTTTGAACTTCCTCTTTCTCTTGTTATTGATGTGAAGTATATCTTTGGTGGTGCTAACATTTAGCCCCATGTCTCTCTCCGCTTGCACAAGCATTTTGCGCAACTCGTGAAGAGAGGTTTGCATATTTTGTATATTGTAGTTTACCCTAAAATGCACATATGCTTTAATTTTCCCCTAGGAGTGTAGTACACGGTCAATAACGAGTTGTTCAGGAATGTCAACCCCTTGCAATTTAAGTGTCTCGACATGCTCAATCAATATGAGTACATGAGGGCTAACCTTTTGGCCCTCTTTAAGATTCATGTCGAAAAATGCGGAAGCCGTCTCATATTGAATGATTCTAGGAGCTTGTGAAAACATGGTCACAAGCTTGGCATAGATCTCATAGGCCGTGCCCATCTTTATGGCACTCCTTTGGAGATCAGCCTCCATAGAGAAGATCAAAACATTTTGATCGCGGCGGCTTCCTTTTGGTAAGCCTCATAGGCTCGCCTTGCGGTTGAAAGTCCTAGACCTTTAATTAGACTCCTCTAATTAGTTCATTAAATTACATTAAGTTAATGATTTAGGATATAGTTATCATGCATGCAAATATAAAAGCATAAAAGAAAAGATAAGACCAAAACATCCTTACATTGGGATTTTTGGTTCAATATGGGCACAATAAGAACTCCTTCTTATTGTACTTGAGCATGAAATTAAGTGGATGATCCTCCAAAAATAACCTCCAAAGTAGAAGGTCTCCTTCTTGTTGCACCCAAGATTAAACCCAAATAATCTTACCTTATTATTAACTAGATAATAAGTAAGATAAAAACTACTAATATTATTGTATTACTACACTAGTAATATGTAGAGAATTTTAGTATATATGAGAGTTTAGAGAGAAGTTGAGTTTAGAAAAAGAAGTGAGTATAAGCATAATGAATTGAAGTCATCATAAAATTGAACAACAATTGTTCAATATAAAGGCCTCTTTGGCCGGTCACTTTGAGCCATATATGGCTCTTATTTTGCTTCTTTTACTCACATGCAAAAGACTTTGAGTGTTGGTAGTAATTGTCATGATGATTGTGTCATAACAATTCATTATCATGTGATGGAGTGTAGAATTGGTAGAGTAAAGTCACTAATGATTTTACCTACTCAAAACCGGTCCACTTGTGTCCACAATGGACCATTTTGATTTTTGATATTTGTCTCACAAATACTTATTAATCATATGCTTAATTATCTTGTATAATTAAGTGTTAATTTGATCATATAACAATTATATGACTCAAATTAATAAGTAATATATATACTTAACTTTTAAGTGATATTTTACCATTATATCAATATATAATGGGTCCCACAATGTCTAGTTAATTTATTTTACAACTCCTTGTAAATATAATTAACTAATTACCTATACCTCAAAATATATGCATAACCTCAACTAATTTAATGAATTAACGATTAATCCTTAAATTAAATCTTATTTAATCGTATTAAAATAAGACGTAAAATTTATTCAGTCAGTTATCGTATAATTGACTAATAAACTTAAGTGGAATGAGTTTGCAACTCAATTTCCAATAAATAACTCTCGTAACTAAACGTACATATCAAATATATGTAATGCTCTAATTAAACCGTATCGTATACAAATAATTAGTATTCTATTTGGGTCTCATCCTATAGGTGTGACCTAAAGGGATCAGTTGATTACCGCCGTCATACGACAATAACGTCAAACTCTAGTCAGCAAAGCGTTACCGATTTACGTTAATCAACTGACGTGGAGTATCAAAATATACTAATCATGCCACGTATATTCCAAATGAGATTTATTATATAAATGAACTATTGTGGAGGACACTTACTCCAACAATCTCCCACTTGTCCGATACAAGTTGTGCATGTAGCAACACTATTGCGGAGGACTCCTCCTCCTACAATTTCTCCCACTTGTCTCGACAAGTTGTGTGCTACCGATTCTCTTGTCTCTTTTGCGTCACATCCTCCCACTCATCGCAAAGTGTCTTACAGGTCGCACTTGCGATTGAAAATTATAAATAGAGTGGTTTTCTCGATCTGGGAGAGTAACTGTCTGACCGGAAAATCTACCAGAGATCTCTTCCGAGCGTGGCCACGCATTTCCAGTTACAACTCCTCGAGTGGCCTGAAGATGTTAATACCCAACGTGGGTGGACAATTTCGGTTGACTTATTTTACACTGTATGATGCAGATCACCATGACCCAGAAGATGTCCATCGGCCTCCTTTCACGGCACGACCAAGGACAAAAACCAAAATCAATCGGAAACTACACCTACTCAGGTAAATGGTCGCCAGTCTAAAGAATCGACTCATAGGAATAAAATAGAAATCCCTGCCACGACCAGGCTTCAACAATTTTGATAAGGGACTCTATTATGGTCACTGCCCGAAAGAGTGTCTCCACAGTCTGTCTATGTAAACGACCAGTCATCTCCATGACCGCATGGTGCTGAACAAACCATCGATCGACTTACAATCTAGTCACTTCGAGACGTCACCTCAAATGAGTGACTAGGGCCAATACACTAAGTTCATCCTGTTCACTTGAATTGGGTTCAACCTTTCTTTCAACCAATTCGGATAAACAAAGTATTATAATTTAGTCAAACTAAATAAAGGAGTTTTTAATGAAACTCTAACAATGAATGCGATTATCAAATATTTGGAAAAATTGATACGCTATCAATAATTTCATATCTCATAATCTCTAGCAATTCAGGTATATATTTCAATCCCCATTGAAATGACATGACTATCATGTTCAGCCTGCAAAAGCATAGCTAATGGATTAGCAATACTTGCATCTCTCCCATCGTTCCGATCGCTATTTCTTTTTGTCTACGTAATCTCATATTACATAAAACTTTATGAGTACGTGTCTAGGTTTGAATCTACAGTTTAGGACTCTTGGCCTAAATGTAGCTCCCACTGTTTTACCATTATCATGGGATAGGATATACAACTATAGGAACTACTTCTAGTCCCTCCAATACTGTTGAATTTCAAGCTACTTTCATATGCATCATCATATGATGCAATGTACTCTATTTCCGTTGTGAAATCCGCAATGATAAACTGCCTGGAACAATTCCAGCGGATACATGACATTTATATTTGAAAATGTCATTCCTACTTGGAACCTTTACAATTGTCTTTTCTGCTTGGAACTCTTCCAACAGATAAATCTTCTATAAGACACAGCCAACTCGTGATTTCAAATCACTTTGATCAGTTTGGAAACTGAAGTCTGTGTAACCCTTACACGCAACTCATTTTAAACTCCAAATACATGGAACATATCTTTTAGTCCTTCGCAAGTACTAAGGATGTTCTTTATGGCTATCAAGTGACTCTCACTTGGATTTGATTGCAAATGATTCGTCATACTCAAAGCATGCGAAAAGTCGGATTGAGTATACATCACAGCGTATATAATTGATCCCGCAGCGGAAGCAAAAGGAATCAATTATGATGTGTTCAACTTCCTTGAACTAGTCAAAGATCTTATCAATATAAGAATTTTGACTTAATGCTAATATCCTTTTAGATTTATCTCCATAAATCCAGATATCTAAAAGATGTATTCTACTTCTCCAAAATCTTTCATCATCTAAAATGATCAATATGTCTCCACATATAAGACTGGTGAAAACCATATTACTCCCACTAAACTTCATGTATAAACATAATTCCTCGAGATATCGAGAAATATTTTATGACATGATTGACACAGCAATTCCAACTCTTTAGTGCTTACTTAAGACATCCTCTTAAGCTTGCAAATTAACTTAGGATCTACGAACCCACAGGTGAATATAAAATATACTACCTCTTCTAGAATCGTATTCAAGAAGGTGGTTCTTGAGGTCCAATTGACATCATACTATTATGATATGCCGTAATCGCTAAGTATATTCGAATGGATCGAAGAATTAAGGTTAGTGCAAAACGTTTTGCATACCCATTTATCTTTGAAAACATTGTAATATTTATCCATGCAAATTTCGATCTTAAAAATCAATTTACATTGAAGAGGTCGTACTTCTTCAAGTAAAATTTATCAGGTCACATACCTGACCATCATGCATGGAGTCCATTACGAATCGTATGACTCTAAGCCATAGCAAGAAGTTGAGACTAAAAACAGTCTTTTATAAGTCACATATTAGAATTCATCACTATTAAGGAGTGATAAAATTCCACCTGACCTCTTAGGTTCCAAAGAAACAACTACTGAACAATCAATGAGGAAACTTTTTCCGGACCATATGCTCAGTTTGTGGCTCTTGAAACATTTTCTCCCACTCTCTCTTATCAAGAAATAATCGTATTTTTATTGCAAGACCGCATCAACGAGTCCATACAAAACGCTTGTTTCGTGGTCAATGTGGGATTATTGAAGCACTTGTTTTTTCCATTCAAATACTTAAAATTAGGTAAACGCTACCTACCCATATCGTATATGGAATAAAATCAGACTGTATTAAATGTGTTTTAATAAGGTGGGAAAAGAAATAGCAGAAAAAATATTAAGATCCCAAGGATAGTCAAATGGCTCATTTTGACTTGACAAAGACAAAACCATATCGTATAAGGTTCTGTTTCTCTATTCAACAACACCTTATCGAATAATGTGTGTTAGAGAAGTTAACTTGTGAAACCATTTCACAATACTTTTGGTGAAAATCAAAGTCAATACTTAGATATTTATTGTTACGATTTAGTCGTAAGTCCTTGATCTAATGCTCTTAGTGGTTAACTACTTCACATTGAAGCTCTTTGAACTTTTCAAAGATTTCTCTTAGCACCTCATTAAGTAGAATCAAACATAATATCTACTTAAATCGTCGGTAAATCAAGTGAAGTAATCATTACCATCTCTGGTTTTGTTTGTTATTGGACCACACGTATTCTTATGTAATGGGGCCAATAACTTACTAGTTCGATTTCCTTTTAAATAAAAAAGGGGACGAATCATCTTGCTTTGAATACAAGATTCGCACGCACCATAAGATTCAAAATCAGATGGTTTAGGGATAGTTGTCAATACTAGCCTCTTAATGTGCTACACAATCCAGAATTAAGATTAGACATAGGTCACCAATTTTGAGCCTTTTTCAATCTATATGACAAGTAATTACTAGTTTAGGTCAAGAATATAATTACCTTTGATTGGTATGGGATAACCATTGACCAAGCATAGGCATAAAAAGATACAACGCTTGTTCCATTCACAAAAGTGAAACACTTGTGTCGTACACTAAAGTGGATACTATATTCTTTATTTAGAGGTCATGTACATAATAACTTTTATTAAAGTATACCTCTAAATCCAAAACTAGATTGATTACATTATAACTTTTATATGTCTCTATAGAAATAAAACTACAATAGTTATATTTCTCTTGTGGGTCGACATTTAATCATGGCTATTCATCGCACGAATCATTATTATATGCATTGAATACATCGATGAAACCATAATGGGTATCTAATACCCAAAACTTGCATTTTAGCAAAATAAATGTCGATCATTTAGATATTATGGGTGAAAATAGTACACCCAATTCTAACTCTTTAGAAAACTTGGGGCAGATTCTTTTCTTGTGTCCTACACTGTAAAATAGAATCGTCAAAAGTTGGGTTCGACACCTTGCTTGGGTTTTGACCTTACTATTCAAAATAGTCTTGCCTTTTTCCCTTGCCTTGTGCCAAACTCGTGCCAACCTACTCTTGAACCTCGTCTTAACAATTAAGAATATAAACATCATTCTTAGTACTCCCACTCACTTTCATGAATCTCTACTTAGACAAGTATATTAGAATTATTGTGAAGACTATTCTTCATTTCATTCATTGTTTTACCTTCAAAAGGATAAACCTTTCATGAAGTGACTACAGTATTTGGTTATTCACGATTTTAAATAAATTGATTAACCTAGTCGTCCCAACTGATTTGGCCTCTTTTGAGGTAAGCCTTGATAAGGAGCATTATGACGACATACCAAAATTAAAATATTTTCGTTGGAGCGAAAAGATTGATGTATCATTGTTATGAGAAGACGTCACTAAAAATCAAAACGTTTTTGACTAAGTATGCCTTATTCATTTACTCTTCATAAGAGACTTTTGCAATGGTGAATATGAGGATCAAAAGATAAAATTCATTTTGTCTTTAGCTACGGTGGTTTAAACGGAGATCGCAATAAAAATGCTACCGTATAAAATAATGGAAACCCTTTCCACGATTTGAACGGATTTACAAGTTCATAGAAGGATAAATATTTGTCATTGAGCGAATAAATATGAACGGAAAATAAACATTCATTGCTTATATATAATTTACTTGTAAAACATGTTTAAACAAGTCACTCATATAATGACCCATCACGAAATTATATAAGTGATTCCAAGACCCATCATTAGACAAAAATAGTCATCGTATGCCACCTTTATCTAAAAATGGTAAGTCAATACTTGACTAATTCTACACCTAGAACTCTTGGTTGACGGATTTCAACTAAATCCATCTCCTAGTCCCAAGATAACGCTTATCTCGTTGAGTCCAATCCAATTTTGGCTTGTGATCGCATCACCCTACTTACCCGAGGTAAAAAGGGACCCACGAGCGTGGTAGCCCTAATGAACACGGGGTTCATAGGTGTTACTAATTGGTAAGGCTAAATCTCAATTTTTAAGTTATGTGAGAGGTCTTGTCAATTTTTGTTATTAATTCCCTATAAGCGAACTAAGTCGGTGAATTTTGAATAACTTTGAATTGACAATCGAGAAATAAAGATGCATGTTGGCGATTTTGGCATGAGCGGAAAAATAAAGCAAGCAAATAATAAATCCTAGTATGGCCACCTAGCTAATCTAAGTAACTAGTAGATTACAAAATCGGAAACCAACTCCTTGGCCCCTAGCCTCTTCATGGCACCGTCTTTTGGAACACCGACTTCGGGAATCTTCGTCTTCATAATAATTAATTACAAAAAGATACAAATAAAATTCCTATTATACATTTGATCTAAAAAATGAAATTAAATTATTACAAACGGCGATACGAGATCGCAAATAAAATTACAACCGAATCGTTATTCCCTTACATTACGGGTAATACCGATTAAAATAATCTAGGCCATACTAGGTACAACTTGCATTAAAAATTAAATAAATGATATTCATTCATTCAACAATAAAAACATAAATAAAATGCTGTAAAAATCATGCCAAAATCGCCCTTGATACTTATCATGCTCATTCTAGCTCGGTTTTATGGATTTTATCGATTTTTACCCATTAAAAATCAATAATCAACACTTAAATCGTATTTAAGTTCAAACTAATCAACTAAACTGTTTTAGAACTCAAAATTAGTCACTACTAATTTTGTTGGTCATTAATTAGATCGATTTGATTTCATTTGCTAAATATTACGGTTTAATCATAACAATTATGAAATAAAACCAAAATAAAATATAAACATCATAAAATTTGAAAACAAAAATTTTGTACATTCTAAAACATGTCCAGGAACTCTAAAAAATAAAAACATTTGCTCAAAAAATTTAAATTAATTTTATGAACAAATAACTTAATATTTAATGGTTTTATAAAATAAAAATCATTAAATATAGTAAAACAGTGAAAAAAATTATGAAATATCACCAAGAGTATCAACATCAGAATTTAAAATGTACCAAAAATTTTCAAGACCAGAAAAGGACGTTTCAATTTTATGAACATAATGATCTCACTTTATTGACTTTTATCTTATAAAAATCAATCATCATGCAAAACTTAATTAAAAGTCACGAAATTTTACATAAAGTATGTAAAACATGCATGTGAGGTCATATCAAAATTTCATGGCCAGAATCAACATGAAATATGCATATTAACTTTTAACATAAAATATGCATATTAACATGATTTAAAGGCCATAAATCAAAATAAATAGCAAATTAATCCATAAAATCACCAAATTTGACCACAACCATTTTGAGGTCAGTAGGTATGCATGCAAATCAAAAATTTCGTGCAAACCAATTTTAACACAAATTTTCAATTTTACCCAAGTTATCGTATAACTCGATTTTAATGCTTAAAATCGACATGCATGTAACAATTGAGCTCTGATACCACATGAAAGTCCTAGACCTTTAATTAGACTCCTCTAATTAATTCATTAAATTACATTAAGTTAATGATTTAGGATCTAGTTATCATGCATGCAAATATAAAAGCATAAAAGAAAAGATAAGACCAAAACATCCTTACATTGGGATTTTTCGGTTCAATATGGGCACAATAAGAACTCCTTCTTATTGTTCTTGAGCATGAAATTAAGTGGATGATCCTCCAAAAATAACCTCCAAAGTAGAAGGTCTCCTTCTTGTTGCACCCAAGATTAAACCCAAATAATCTTACCTTATTATTAACTAGATAATAAGTAAGATAAAAACTACTAATATTATTGTATTACTACACTAGTAATATGTAGAGAATATTAGTATATATGAGAGTTTAGAGAGAAGTTGAGTTTAGAAAGAGAAGTGAGAATAAGCATAATGAATTGAAGTCATCATAAAATTGAACAACAATTGTTCAATATGAAGGCCTCTTTGGCCGGTCACTTTGAGCCATATATGGCTCTTATTTTGCTTCTTTTACTCACATGCAAAAGACTTTGAGTGTTGGTAGTAATTGTCATGATGATTGTGTCATAACAATTCATTATCATGTGATGGAGTGTAGAATTGGTAGAGTAAAGTCACTAATGATTTTACCTACTCAAAACCGGTCCACTTGTGTCCATAATGGACCATTTTGATTTTTGATATTTGTCTCACAAATACTTATTAATCATATGCTTAATTATCTTGTATAATTAAGTGTTAATTTGATCATATAACAATTATATGACTCAAATTAATAAGTAATATATATACTTAACTTTTAAGTGATATTTTACCATTATATCAATATATAATGGGTCCCACAATATCTAGTTAATTTATTTTACAACTCCTTGTAAATATAATTAACTAATTACCTCTACCTCAAAATATATGCATAACCTCAACTAATTTAATGAATTAACAATTAATCATTAAATTAAATCTTATTTAATCGTATTAAAATAAGACGTAAAATTTATTCAGTCAGTTATCGTATAATTGACTAATAAACTTAAGTGGAATGAGTTCGCAACTCAATTTCCAATAAATAACTCTCGTAACTAAACTTACATATCAAATATATGTAATGCTCTAATTAAACTGTATCGTATACAAATAATTAGTATTCTATTTGGGTCTCATCCTATAGGTGTGACCTAAAGGGATCAGTTGATTACCGCCGTCATACGACAATAACGTCAAACTTTAGTCAGCCAAACGTTACAGATTTACGTTAATCAACTGACGTGAAGTATCAAAATATACTAATCATGCCACGTATATTCCAAATGAGATTTATTATATAAATGCACTATTGTGGAGGACACTTACTCCAACAGATGGGTGTTCTATTTTATGCTCACTCTTCTCCATATGATGATGATACTACAAAGCACGTTTTAATCATTACACTAATCCTACATTCTAACTATTAGCTTTTGAATAAAATAAGAAAAATAAACCAAATTGTGGGTGGTGTAACCGGTTTTCATGAGTGAATAAGAGGACATGTTTTCCTCTTATTTTACTTACTTGATCTTATAAAATTTTCTTATCTCTCTACGAATCATATTCTCACATTAATAAAACTTGAGAAGTTTTACTTGTCTTCATATATTACTAATAATATTACTAAGTGTAGTAATAAGATTATTAGTTATTTTAAGAGCTACTACTATATTGCATTAGTGTAGTAATAATGTAGAGATTAAGGGTTGTCTTGGTGAATCTAAGAGGAGAGTTTCTACTTTGAGACTTGGAGTTCATCCCTCATCTTAAGCTCAAGAACAAGATTAGGAAGGTGTCCTAATCTTGTGCCCAACTCGCCTAAACCCAATGTAAAGAACTAGTTTCTTCTTCCTCCTTTGTATTTTAGTTTTGCATGCATAAAATCCACTTAGTTTATGAGTAAACTAACATTAACACATTATTAGAAATGTCTAATAATGGGTTTATGAAACTTATAGAATAGTGGTAGGTTTGATGACCAGACTAAACGCTTTCGAGTACTCAATGTCGGGGCGTTGATGAAAACCTTTAGCGACAAGACGTGCTTTGTGTTGCTTTAAACTGCCATCGGGATTATACTTGATACGATATACCCATTTGCATCTGAAAGTCCATAGACCTTAATTAGACTCCTCTAATTAATTACTAAATTACTTTTTAATTTAGTTTATGATGATCTATGTAACATGCATGCAAATATAAAGACATTTATATAAAAGAAGAAATTTCCTCACATTGATATGGAAATTATATGGGCACAAAAGAACTCCTTCTTATTGTTCTTGAGCTATAAATATGGATGAACACAAACTATCTCCAAAGTAGAAGATCTCCTCTAAATTGCACCAAGATTAACCCAAATAATCTACCCTTATTATTAACTAGATAATAAGATAGATATTATTCTACTAATATTATGACTATATTACTACACTAGTAATACTTAGTAAATATTAGTATTTGAGAGTTTATAGTGAGAAGAAGAGTTTTAGAGAGAAGTATGACAATTGCACAAAATGAAGTAGTGAAAAATGAACACAATTGCCCATTTTTAAAGCCATTTGGCCGGTCACTTTAGTCCATAAAGGACTCTTATTTTGCTTGATTTGTTCACATGCATTTGTGTGGAGTGTTGTATTATATATGATGATTATTTCTACTTGTTATGTCACTTTCAATAAGTAACTAAAGAGGAAAAATAAGAACAAAATCATCACCCTTGTAACTACATCATAACCGGCCACTATTGGTCTAGTTAGGTCCATTTTGATTTTTGATATTTGTCTCACAAATACTTATTGATCATATGGTTAATTATCTTGTATAATTAAGTGTTAATTTGATCATATAACAATTATATGACTCAATTAAATAAATAATATGTACTTAACATTTTAAGTAATATTTTACCATTCTATCAATATATAATGGGTCCCACAATGCATGGTTAATTTATTTTACAACTCCTTGTAAATATAATTAACTAATTACCTCTATCTCAAACCTCAACTAATTTAGTAATTTAACGATTAATTACTAAGTTAAATCTTATTTAATCGTATTAAAATAAGATATAAATTTATTAGTCAATTATCGCATAATTGAAAAATAAGCTTAATTGAATGTGAGTTCTTAACTCAATTTCTAACAATTAACTCTCGTACATATCGAATATATGTAATGTACTAATTAACTGTATCGTAGACAAATAATTAGTTACTATTTGGATTTCATCCTTTAGGTGTGACCGAAAGGGATCAGTTGATCACCGCCGTCAAACGACAATAACGTCAAACTCTAGTCAGCCAACCGTGATTGATTTACGTTAATCAACTGACTAATCATATATATAGTCAATAAATATCCCAATTATATTCCTTAATAAGATTTATTATGTGCCGCACTATTGTGGAGGACACCTACTCCAACAATCTCCCACTTGTCTGACACAAGTGTGCGTCACCGATTCTCTTGTCTCTTTATCACATCTCCCACTCAACGCAAGGTGTCTTTCATGTCGCACTTGCGATTGACAATATCTAGAGTGGTTTTCTCGATAAGGAGAGTAACTGTCTGACCGGAAAATCTACCATAGATCTATTTCCGAGCGTGGCCACGCCTTTACAGTAACTTCTCCTCGAGTGGCCTAAAGATGTGTTTACCCAACGTGGGTGGACAATTCCTGTTGATCCATCTACTCTGTATGATGCAGATCACCATGATCCAGAAGAAGTCCATCAGCCTCCTTTTACGGCACGACCTAGAACATCAACCAAAACCAATCGAAAACTGCACCGACTCAGATAGACGGTCGCCAGTCAAAAGAATCGACTTATAGGAATAAGATAGAAGACCCTGCCACGACCAGGCATCAAATAATTGATTTAAGGGTCTCTACAATTTCACTGTCCGACAGAGTGTCATACAGTCTGTCTATGTAAACGACCAGTCATCTCCATGACCCCATGGTGCTGAACCAACCATCGATCGACTTACAATCTAGTCATTTCGAGACGTCACCTCATTGAGTGAATAGGGACAAAATACTAAGTTCGTCCTGTTCACTT